>JASANF010006571.1:0-102303 GCA_030248245.1 Trissonchulus sp. WLG1_4
GTTACAGTACCGATCAGAATTAACTACCTATGACGCTGGAGTCAGCATCACTGATCGAGCCATAGCGTCACTGACTGCAGTCATTGCATTGACGTCACAGGTCCAATAAATTCGACAATTTTATTTGGCATATTGGATTTCATTTTGTGACTCCGGAGTCAGAGTCAGTGACTCCGGAATCGCGCTCACATTAGTCATCATTCACTTTATGCACAATGTTTCAGTATATACATACGTATAATCTGCGTTAAGTATTCAGTTTAGCAGTTGACTAATGTGAGCGTGATTCCGGAGTCACTGACTCTGACTCCGGAGTCACTTAATGAAATTCAATAGAATTTTCCAATTTATTGGACCTGTGACGTCAATGCAATGACTGCAGTCAGTGACGCTATGGCTCGATCAGTGATGCTGACTGCAGCATCATAGGTAGTTAATTCTGATCGGTACTGTAGATGTGTGTAAGCTAAAGTAGGAACAAATCCATAATCTAAAAGCAAGAGCTTACAAGAAACTGCGACCTAAATTGACCCATTTATGGCGTGCAAAGTACGTTGGTGCGAGGTAGGGTTTTCAGCGTAATTGTCAGCCGAGAACTTTAGCAATCCCTGACCGATTGTTTGCACACCCCTGAATCATTTCACCCGTTCAGCCAACAGTCGACATTTCAGCTAAAATTGTTACGAGTGCCCGCTCTAACGTTTTTGCCATTTGCCAATGTTGAATTAGTGTAAAAAAGCCTCTATGTTACATGAGCAAACGATATAATTTAGCTGAAGGTCGCGCGAATAGGGTGCGGAAAACAGTGTCTGCCCTACGAAGATCATATTCCTATTCTCAACAGGTATACCTAGTCCACCTACTTTAACGAGCTCACACGAATTGCATATTCTCGTTAATAAAGTCTTGTACCAATGCTTTTACAAGCTCAGCCTAAGTATTTTTCCGTTTTAGACAGACAGTAACCTATTCTACCCAAGGAGCCGCCCGACAAGGGCATTTTTCCTTACTAGTATAACATTTACAGATGCTACATGTAACAAAACTCTGAAACGTTACCGTTCGTATGAGAAGCTAGATATCAAAGTTTTATCCAAAAAATCGACATAGCTCAAAATTCAAATGACCATATCTCGACTTAGAGTGATTTATAGAAAGAAATATTTGGACACAAACTTAGTCTCACTAGTACCTTTGATTTCTGCAAAAATCAGCCAATTCTATTTTTTGACCCATCCGGCCAATCTTTGAACTTCTCGGACATTTGCTCATATATATATATGACTCGGTTTCTGAGAAAATCGACCAAAATCGACCTCATGTGCTTGACTTTTTTTGACCCTCACGGATTTGCTTCAATTTAATATATGTGATACACCCAGGCACCCAACTGACAAAAACAAAGTTTGTTTCGCCGAAATCGATCTAGCTTGGGAAATATAGACCTTCGAAAATATATACCGATTTTTGACATTTTTGCTGTCTTCGTGTGTTCGAAAAATTTTGTATTCTAGCGCTGATGTTACTTCAACTTGGTTTATGATTTTTTGCATGATAGCACCCTACTAATATGTTCTATTAATACGTGCAGAAGAAAATTGGATTTCATGTACAAGTAAAAAAGTACAGTCGTTGAAGTCTCACAAATTTTACGGTCAATAGTCATGATTTTTCAAGTTTTTTATCAAAAACGTCTCTTAATAGTTTCGGGCGGCACTAACTTTTTATTTGTGCCTATGCTCCTACTATTGGTCTATATGCGTGCAAAAAATAAAGAAAATCGAAGGTGTAGTAGACGGTCGTTATAACAGATAACTCAACCTTTATGGGCTTTTTCACTGTTATCTTGTGTTTATCACACATGTCAAAAACCTTTCTGTTACTCTACACTGGATTTTCATTTTTTGTGTAAAACTACACTAAAGTATGCTCAAACTATTTCTGCACTAAAATTTTACGTAACGTATAGTAGTTAAATATTAAAACTGTTACACTTTCAGAAACTTTAACATTCCTTTGCATAATTATGTCAGTTTTTGTAGCAATAGCCTCTTAATAGGTTTGGGCGGCACTAAATTTTTATCTGTGCCTATGCTACTACTATTGGTCTATATGCATGCAAAAAATAAAGAAAATCGAAGGTGTAGTAGACGGTGGTTACAACAGATTAACTCAACCGTTATGGGCTTTTTCACTGTTGTCTTGTGTTTATCACACATGGTCAAAAACCTTTCTGTTACTCTACGCTGGACATTCATTTGTTGTGCAAAACTACACTAAAATAAGCTAAAATTATTTCTGAATTAAAAATTTATGGCACATTGGCACGTATAGTATTTTTTATGAAATATCAAAATTTTGCATGTTGAAAAATTACAAAGTGACAAAATTTTTCAAATTTTTGACTTGTCAATATTTCACCAAAACACTTTTGGTCAACGCCGTTTGCATGTCTCAAGAGAGTTACCTTTATTAGCATGTAAAATGTACGTAGGTGAAACGATAGTTCATTGCAATGTGCAATCAAAAAAGTGAATTATCAATTAATATTATTATAGAGCTGGGGTTTTTTTTCGCTGGCAAATTTTCGCAATTTTGCGAAAAGCTTGAAATTTTTTTCGCAAAATCAAATTTTTTTTCGCAGACTTACTTTTGTTACTTAGCACAGTAGACTTTACATTTAAATGTTAATAAAACATTATGCCGCCTATACAGGATTAAGACTGACATAGTTTTCACCATTTTTGGCCAAAAAGCAACTATTTTGACATTTTTATTAAAATTTATGGAGCCGTCCTGAGAATTTTTTGTAATTTTTCACAATTTTCACAATCGATGCTCAGCCGTAAAGAAATTTCATTAGACCCCGCGACGGCCAAGGACCAAGTTAGGCCTGAAAATGCTAACATTTTGAATTGTTACTTAATTATGTCACCTCCGACTACTGTCTGTCTATTGGTGTTACATGCAGTCGGTGTGATAAGACATGGAAGGAAATGTGTCCCATTTACAGTCACTAGAAACATCAAGTCACAAAGTTGCACGAGTCCGGGCTTGGGGAATCAAAAAAGTCAAAGAACTTTTCAATTTTTAGGGCAAATTTCGTCAATTGGGGACGTATCGGAAATGTTTTCCGACTAAACCACAAAAATCAGCGCATAGACCTTACGAGTTCACCTCCACTGCGTCAAAATTTTTTCGCAATTTTGCGAAAAGGTTTGAAAATTTTTCGCAATCATCAATTTTTTTTCGCAATTGCGAACGTTTTTGCGAAAAAAAACCCAGTTATATAGCAGGCGGGGAAAAAAAACCCACCCCATTTTTTGGGGGAAAAAAACCCACCCCAGTTCCGGAACTTGGGTACGTGGTACAGGTCTAAAAATTTGCCAGCGTAGGAGTACAGTCCCTGTAGGCAAACGTATATAAGCGGTATCCAAAAGGGGTCTCGCTGGTATTTTTTATGAGTCAAAAATTGGACCCCCCCATTTTTGACCTGACATGGCTCCAAGGGAGGTGAATTTTGGAGTCTCATTTCTCAGCACTAAGAGATGCGAGCTCAAATGTAAAAACACTTTTACAGAGAACTACCCTTCCTCTATTCATGACCGCAGTGGCAGGTCCCTCCTTCTTTCGTACGAGGGGGGGGCGTGACCGAAATTAGACGGGGTAAAAAAAACCCATGTGGGGGAAAAAAAACCCACTTTTTGAAAATGTTCTGGTGACGTCGAAAAACCTAGTAGCTACCCCAGAAGACTCATGGTAGTGCAAAAAGACGTTTATTATTATCACAAATGCGCAAACTGACACTTTCTTGATCGAATTCTGGAATACGGGCCTAATAGTCGGACTTTGTCATTTTGAGGTCCTTTTGCAGCGGCAAGTAGTATTCTCTGCTACTATTGCCAGTTTTTTGTATGTTTTTAATTATAATCTGTTAATTTCTTTTGTTTAAACACCAAATAACCGAATAAAATTAAAATATGGCTGTCACGACCAGTCACACCCACTGACGGTACCAACCACCAAGGGTCGATGGCGTAAAATGTAGCCATAAAGTGCACATTTTGCGTGCATTTGAAGCGTTATCGCAACTTTTTAGTTGTTTTCAACGTTTTCAAGCGAAATTAAGGTGTTTTGTTTTCAAATCTGAAAATTCAAAATTTTATAATGGGCTGCGAAGGGCAGTTTTCAAACTTGTGTACCTGAGGCCCCATAGCAAATCTGCGTATAGTTTTGGCATCAGTGGCCTCTACTACTCCGAATACGTGCCATAGCGTTGAAAAACTACCGCTAACACACTTTTCGGGTGATTTATGGGGTGGGTTTTTTTCCCCCACATGGGTTTTTTTCCCCCAAATGGGTTTTTTTCCCTGGCAAGTTTTTGGCTTCCCGCCAAAAAACGGTAAGAGATAGCGAAATGAAACCGGTCCCAGCGTTTAGAGCAAGGTTAGGCCTACGACAGATTTTTTTGGTTTCCCGTGAAAACGTATAGTCTATGAGCTACATGACGAAATATGAAAATGCGGGTTTTATTTTCCCCGCCTGCTATAGAGTAATAATAATGAAAATAAGTACGTAGGCTTTATATACGTAATACATTTTCAACTGCTGCAATACCAACACTTTTAAAGTCAATCCTTTCAAGCCCGGTTGGCTCAGATGGTAGATTGTCTTGTATCTACTGAGCATCTGATTTCGAATCAGAGGGTTGGTGGTTCGAATAACCCCGGGCTCACTGTTTTGATTTCACGGAGTCCTGCTTTCTGTTTTAAGAAATTGTATTTGCACAGTGAGAGCGACCTACATACCTACCTATCCAGTGTAATTTAACGTAGAAAAATCAACCTACCAGAAATTACATAGGATTTAGAAAATTTGAATATAGTATATATATACGCGGCCCCTGAGGGGGCCGCGTAAAAACAATTGGGGTGAAACATCAGCAAAACAGGTTTCGTGAAGGGTGTCGGCCCAGCAGGGTTTTTTTTGTGCAAAACCCTGTGCAAATGTACACTTTTTTAAAATTTTGCACACAAAAATCAAAATTTTGCACAATAGTGCACACTGCCCGATGGGCCTGGGATATGCTGAAAATGCACTGTTTTTGATGCAAAATCGAAAAAAAATTCTGGGGGCTGCCGTCCCCAGACCCCTACATCTACTGACATCACTGGTGGCATCATCAACAGCGGCAGGTTTTTATACTGCTGGTTGGCAAATGGCGCATGATTTGCGTAATTGCTGTCCAAATTGCCCCCTTTGAATTTCAAATTGCCCCCGTTGAATTTTATGGCCCGCCAAAAATATGTCCGTTTCGTCTTTAATTAACCAAATTTTGCCCGAGAAATAAAAAAATTCTGCATTTTCAGGGAACTGATGTCCCAGATCTCAGCAATGACCCAGGTTCCTAAACAAGTGTTGATTAAATATTATGTTTTTCAATGCAAAATTTATTTCAAAATTCTACAAAAGCTCTTGGGACTGCCGCCCCTAGGCCCCGCAATCCCCAAGATTCGTCAACAAAGTGTTGCTTAAAGTTGTTTAGATAATGCAAATTTTATTTCAAAATTCAACGAAAGCTGTAGCTTCTGGGGGCTGCCGCCCCCAGACCTCCGCCAGTTATGGCATACACAAGATGGAGTCAGGTCAAGATGACTTGCAAGATTAAGTCAAGGTGTCAAGGTAGGTAGGTCGGCTTCCCCTCGCTCAAAAAATTCTTGGATCTGCATCTGACAGCCATTGTGCTAATGCCAGTAATTTCCAATATTTAGAATTTCAGCACACCAACATAAACATAGCAGCAACCAGCAAGGGCGTACCCAGGGTGGACGGATGGTGGGAATCCCCCGCCCCCGAAATTTTTCCAAGTTATTTTTTCCACAAGGGTCCCACCTTTGGTTTATATGGTCCGGCCGGAAAAATTTTCTGATACGTCTCCAATTGACCAAATTTGGCATAAAAATCAAAATAGGCCTTGTTATTACATATCTTTCATCAAAGCCTATTGATGTATACAAGAGTAGATTATGCTTCTTTTACATATGTATATATGTCTACACGAGTATATTATGCCACATTTACTTGTGTTATATACACTGTCTGATGTAACGTGACTTACTATCTTTTGTTTTAATTTTTCTATCGGAAAAAATTTCTGATACGTCTCCAGTTGACCGAATTGGGCCTAAAATTGGGAAAAATCGCCATTTTTTCTGGGAGCTACTAGCCCCCAGACTCCTACACCTTTTTGGTTTAGTAGCCTTGCGTTTGAAGGCGTTTTATGCGTGTTAAAATTAGTGCCTTTTCACCCATTACAAAAAATTGAAAAGTCATTCCCTCCCCGGAAATTTTTTTCTGGCTACGCCACTGATACGTACGTACCTCTAGAGGTATAAAAACGCGTATATTTGCTTCTATATAGGCGAAGAAAACACATTTACAGTTTGCACAGAAAAATAAAATTTTACACACTAAAATTAAAATTTTGCACAATTATGCACACAAAATTTTTTGAAAAAAAAACCCTGCGGCCCAGGGTTTTTTTTGGGCAAAATACGGGGCAAATGCTCAAGATTTTGAAATTTTGCTCACCAAAATTGAAATTTTGCTCAAATTCTGCTCACCGCTCTGAAGGGGCCCCCCTTTTTTTTTTTTTAGGCGGGAGAAAAAAATTTTCGGTAGGTCTCCAAAAAAAAAAAAATTGGGAAAAAAAAAAAAAATTTAAAATTTATCACGGGGCCGCCCCCCCCCCCCCCCCTCTGCTTCTTTGTTTTTTATTTTTTTATTATAATTAATGCCTAAACATAATAAAGACTATAAAAAGAAAATATAAAAAATAATATGCTAATACAATTTTAAAGCTGTCTGACATATGTACATGGGCAAGGTCAAAGGACTTAGCCTACACCAGCTTTTTTTCGTGCGTGGGTCTTTTTGTTTCAAAAATTTACGATTGTAGTGCGTGAAGCGCATAAGCAATTTCTAGTTGCTGATAATTTCTTTTGTCTAACATGTGTTTTGATCTTCACTCCAAACATGATCGAAACACTGATATTCTTTAATTCACGCACCATTATATGCAAACGTTGAGAAACTTCTACATATTATGCATTAAATTATACGTACAGTGTGAGCTTTCGGAAGGCAAAAACCTTTTATAAGGTTGGCATAGTCAGGATTTTGAAAAAGGGGGCACCTTGTCCACTTTTTAAACTCACTATTGCGGGGTCTGGGGGGCGTCAGGCCCAGAGTGCAACAATTTTTACACTTTTTGGCGAAGTATGGTTTATAGTGGTGCGTGGAAAAAACCCTACGCGCTTTGCGGGGAAAAAACCCTAGTGCTTCCTGGCCGAACCTTTAGACATAGGCCCTTTTTGAGTATGTAGGTGGAAAGCGCATCCCAAACTGACTTACCACACCAATTTTTGTACAGTTCTGAAGCCTGTAGCATTTTTTATGAAATATCAAAAATTTGCATGTTGAAAAATTTAAAAGTGACAGAATTTTCCAAATTTTTGACTTGTCATAATTTTTCACAAAAACATTTTTGGCTAACGCCGTTTGCATTTTTCAAAAGAGTTACCTTTCCTCTATACTTCTAAAGCTCAAAAACAGTAAAAAACGTTGTGGTTTACCTGTGTCTGGTCAACCGTTGGTGCGGGAAAAAAACCCTATTGCGGGAAAAAACCCTATTTTGCTTGGCGACAATTTTTTTGCTAAACTCACCCATTGTTGCTACAAAAGTGGATTCATCTGGCCTAACAACATGCATAGACTTCATTAAAACCGTTTATTCGGCCGCAAATCGTCGTTTTTGTCGTTTTTGCCCATACCCCGACACCCCTTGCGAAACCTGTTGTGGTGATGTTTTCACCAAAAATTTGGCATTTTTTGGAATATTTAGGCTTTAGCTGCTGCGTACCACTTGAATCCATCGATTCTACACGCGGGCGGTGTTTGTCCTCTGTTTCAGACGTAATAAGCGCAAAAAATTTGAATGCTTTTAAATACTGAAAAAATGCATATTTGGGCAGAAGTCATGTCTGCCAAAAAGGTTGATTTTTGAATAATTATTGTGAGTCACATGGGTGTCGTAGAAACGGTTTTTTAGTCCATACTGCAGCCTAAGTGTTGTAGAACACGATGAAATTGCCTTTATACTCACTGCTAATAAAACAACGGAAAAACGTGATAGGGTTTTCCCCGCATTAGGGTTTTTTCTCCGCGCCACTACACATTACGTAATAGAAAGTATAATTTTGGTCATTTAAATTAAATAAATACACTGTAGCGGGGGTCCTGGGGCGGCAGCCCCCAGGCCAGAACCAAAGATTATCACCCTTTTTTTGTGAAAGGTTTACATAACAAAATGCTTTGTAAGCGCAAGATCACTGAGCCACTACTTGCAGCGGTCTGGGGACGGCAGCCCCCAGAAAAAAATTGGAATTTGCTTCAGACTGTAGGCCAAATTTGGCCATCTGGAGACGTGTCAGAATTGTTTTCCGACAGGAAACTGCAAACAAAAGATGGGACGTCACATCCAGTAGTAAATGCAGCATAATGTGCTCTTGTAGACATGCATAGGCTTCGACGAAAAATATAACAAGGAATAGTATATAAGCCACAGAGTTGCAAGGGTCAAGCAGCGGTAGCCCCTAAGAAAAAAGTTAGAACGGAGTCAGTCAATACGCTCCTGCTTCCAGCGTCGGTCTTACTTACGGAGTCAGTCAATACGTTCCCGCTTCCAACGTGGGTCTTACTTAAGGAGTCAGTCAATACGTTCCCACTTCCAGCGTGGGTCTTACTTATGGAGTCAGTCAACAAGTTCACGCTTCCAGCGTGGGTCTTACTTACGGAGTCAGTCAATACGTTCCCATTGGCAGCGTGGGTCTTAGTTACGGAATCAGCCACTGCAGTCAGTCGCTTCGCATCATCTGCGTGGGTCACTTACTCAGTTATTGCGCTTCACCCACCCTCGTACCCTGCGTGGGTCCCTTACTAACCCTTGCGTGGGTGCGTGGGTCTAGCCTACACCAGTGTAGGCTGGGTGTAGGCGTTGCCCATGCGTGCAGTGTCTGATGTGACGTTCCCATCTCTTGTTTTAGTTTTTTTGCCTGAAAAAAATCTGTTACGTCTCTAGTTGACCAAATTCGACCTAAAAATTTAAAAAATCTTCATGTTTTGGATCAAGTGCAGTTGGGGGGGAAATAGTGGACCTAATTTTTGGAGTAGAGCACCTTGAGGGAAGCACTTTTTGTAAAAGAACCCCTATCCACAACTTTGGATTTTCTGAGCTATGACCCCTTGAAAATTGCATTTTCAATGTTTTTGGCTATAATTTTTGTTTTTGGATAGTTTTGAGTGCGTTATGATGTTTTAAGGCATCGTCTAGGCTTGGTTGGCAGGATTTCTAGGCTAAGCTGGCAGGATTTTTTATGAAAATTTCGATTTTTTATTGCCTAAGCCTTAACCGAAGCCTAAGCCTGAACCTAAGCCTGATACTAAGACTAAGCCTAAGCCTGATATATACTAAGCCTAAGCCCTAAGCCTAAGCCCATGCCTAAATTTAGGCAAAGTTTGAATTTGGTAAAGAATTGGACGTTTCTGGCGAATTTGGCCAATTTTTCGGCAGGAACCCGGTCAAAGAGCCTTTGTTTTGATCTAAAAAATTGTAAACAATAATCTGTCACCACTTAGACACGATTAGAACGGAAAAAACAAAGGCTTTGGAAAAAATTACAAAAACGTCCTTCACTGAGGGTTTAGATTTCGGGGCGTCATATCTCGGAAAATCCAAAAAATGAAATAGGGGTTCTTGAAGCAAAAATGCTTCTCCCAAGGTGCTCTACTCAAAAAAATAGGTCCACTATCCCCCCCCAACTGCATTTAACCCCATGTTTTTCTATTTGCTGCCGCCCCCACACCCCCGCAGCTGTGAGTTAATTTGATTTAAATGACCAAAATTACATTTTGTTGGGTTGCCGACCAGTTGCGAAGCAAAGGCAACCCTTTTGTATCTGAAATGTCTGTTATTATTAATATTATTAATATTACAAGTCTAGTGCGTCTAGTTAGACTAGTTCGACCAGATCAGGCTTACTCAAGTCGAGTCTATTTAATTTTACATTTTAAAATTTTGAAAATTTTTTAAATTTTAGCCCAAACGCATTTTTCTGGAGATTTGATCACACATGGTGTGATCTGTGTAGTCAGCCTTTTAGATAAAAATTTTTCGGGGGGCATAACTTATGATACAGCGGTGGTAGAGTAATAGTTAAAGCGTCATCAGTAAGCAAATGAATAGGGCTTTCAAATGATAGGTCACATGACCCCCTGAAGTAACGTTAAGCGTACGCCATTTTTTTCTATTTAGTATAGTCATAGTAAACCAGAATAATAAAAAGTATTGGCGCTTCATGTAGGCTGTTGGCTGGAGCCGATAATAAGAACTAGGTTTTTAGCAACAACGTATTAAACGTTGCTGGCTGTAACAAACAAATAACTCCACTTTACGTGTCGTATAACTCAACAACCCGGCGATTACACGAGAATCGAAGCGCAAACGTCTAGATAACAAATGTGGCACTTTCAGATTCAGGGTGCAGTTAGTCGAGACTTCCATTATCATTATTAATAGGATAGTGTATATATATTAATTAATATTATTATTAATATTATTACGTCTAGTGCGTCTAGTTATGACTAGTTAGACTATATCGTATTTATCTTAGTTTAGTCTTTATGTTACCTTATTAAAAATGAACAAAAATTTTTCAAATTTTTGCCTAAATTCAATTGCTCAGAGATTTGATCACTCATGGTGTGATCTGTACAATCAGTGTAAGTTATGGCCATTTTTGTGGGTAACCTCCAGAAATAACGAACTACAAATGGTCTGTCGCGGAGGATTCTGCGGAGTAAAAAATAACTCCATTTTACGCCCTTTTAGACTCAAATTCACGGCATAACTGTGTAGTATGAAGCATTAACGCTTCTTTTAGACACTTTGATGAAACAAATGGGAAGTGCCGCGTTTTCTGTAACAACGTTTAAATGTTGCTCGTAGCAACAGGCAAATAACTCCATTTTACGTAGCGTATAACTTTGGAACCAAGCCACTGCACGAGATTCCAAACCTAAACGTCATAATGCCACACATGGTTTTAACTGATACTTCAAAATGGAGTTGACATGTTCATTATCATTATGAATTGGATAGTATAAGTATATTAATTATTATTAATCCTTTGGCTTCTTATGTTGCCACTTTTTTGTGTGAAATGCTTTATGGATATGAACCAAACTTTGGTGGAAGGGTCCCCCCCTTGAGTGATTGTGCCCCCCACCTTGGTGACCCCGTGACCCCTCGGGGGGCCGGGTCACGTGACCCTCAAAATGAGGGGGTCCTCAGGGGTCAAATTTTCGAAATTGAGATTTTGATGTTTCTGGGGGTAGTTTGAGCTCCTGAACACGAATCCGAGGTCCATTTTTGCGTAGGACCTTCCTGGACCCCCTATGGCCTCCTCAGGGTACCCACCCTAGGGGGTCCAGGGGGTCCTCAGGGGTCAAATTTTTGAAATTGAGATTTTGATGTTTCCGGGGGTAGTTTGAGCTCCTGAACACGAATCCGAGGTCCATTTTTGCGTAGGACCTTCCTGGACCCCCCTATGACCTCCTCAGGGTACCCACCCTAGGGGGTCCAGGGGGTCGTCAGGGGTCAAATTTTCGAAATTGAGATTTTGATGTTTCTGGGGGTAGTTTGAGCTCCTGAACACGAATCCGAGGTCCATTTTTGCGTAGGACCTTCCTGGACCCCCCTATGACCTCCTCAGGGTACCCACCCTAGGGGGTCCAGGGGGTCCTCAGGGGTCAAATTTTCGAAATTGGGATTTTGACGTCCCTAGGGGTAATTTGAGCTCCTGAACACAAACAGAGGGACCTCTACCTAGAATAGAGGGTCCTTTGCTTAGAATAGAGGGTCCTCTACCCACTGTCGGCAACCCGTTGTAGCCACCCGACTAGTTCATGTAGTAGTGAGTGCCTTGCAATAGTGAGTGTAAAAAAGTGTACAAGGTGAGACCCCCCGTTTTCAAAATCTTGGCTACGCCCCAGTATGCATTGGTATGTATAGGTGCATCGCGCACGTTTTAATTCTTTAATGTGCAGTCGGAATTTTTTTCTCCGTTAATTTTAGCACAAGGCCACAAGGGTGTTAACTCCCTTGGTCTTTTGTTGCCCGTCCCAAAAAATTCTCGGAAACGTTTCGAATAATGACAATTGTAACGGTTCCCAATGTCAAAATTTTTTGAAATATTTCCAGATGATATCTTTTGGACCCGCACTGGCCCAACAAAGGTGTACTTTTTGGTGTTTTGAGCCACTTCTCTTCACTTTTAGGTCTCACTTCACAAAATGTAGCGTTGTTTTTGAACGAAATGTGCTGATAAGTGTCGCATTTGGCTTTAAAAGTGCAATAATATATACTGCTTTTCTGGGTACGCGTCTGGCGATAACCAAGCATAAAACATGAACTAGCAAACTTACGATTTGCTCACCGATCTGAAATTTTGCTCACTGAAATTGAAATTTTGCTCAATTATGCTCACGATTTTTAAAAAAACCCTGGGTGTCGCGGTATAGGCCAAAATGGTATATAAAAACAACGTTTTGCGGCTACATAAACTGTTTCAATGAAGTTTACGCATGTCTTTATCTCAGATCAGTCAAATTTTGTAGTAACAATGGGTGAATTTAGCAAAAAAATGTCGCCAAAGAAAATAGGGTTTTTCCGCGCAATAGGGTTTTTTCCCCGCACAATCTTTGAACAGTCACAGGTAAACCACAACGTTTTTCACTGTTTCTGAGCTTCAGAAGTATAGAGGAAAGGTAACTCTCTTGAGAAATGCAAACGGCGTTGGCCAAAAGTGTTTTGGTGAAATATTGACAAGTCAAAAATTTGGAAAATTTTGTCACTTTGGAATTTTTCAACGTGCAAAATTTTGAAATTTCATAAAAAATGCTACAGGCCTCAGAACTGTACAAAAATTGGTGAGGTAAGTCAGTTTGGGATGCGCTTTCCACCTACATACTCAAAAAGGTCCTATGTTGTAAGGTTCGGCAAGGAAGTATATACTAGGTTTTTTTTGAAAAATTTTGTCACTTTGTAATTTTTCAACATGCAAAATTTTGATATTTCATAAAAAATACTATACGTACCATAAATTTTTAATTCATAAATAATTTTAGCTTATTTTAGTGTAGTTTTGCACAACAAATGAATGTCCAGCGTAGAGTAACAGAAAGGTTTTTGACCATGTGTGATAAACACAAACACAAGACAACAGTGAAAAAGCCCATAACGGTTGAGTTATCTGTTGTAACGACCGTCTACGAAAAGGATGTGAAAGGATGTTCTATGCAAAGGAACGTTAAAGTTTCTGAAAGTGTAACAGTTTTAATATTTAACTACTATACGTTACGTAAAATTTTAGTGCAGAAATAGTTTGAGCATACTTTAGTGTAGTTTTACACAAAAAATGAAAATCCAGTGTAGAGTATCAGAAAGGTTTTTGACCATGTGTGATAAACACAAGACAACAGTGAAAAAGCCCATAACGGTTGAGTTATCTGTTGTGAACGGACTCGGTTTTGGGATGGGACTTAACTCAGTTCCCCTGGAGACTGCCTCATTACGCCAAATTAAGTTGGCAGGAACTGAACTATTAACACTGTAAACACGCAGCTAAAATTTATAGTTCAAAAACTGGATTTTTTGTATATTTTTTGAGTACTTACAAAATTTTATTTAAATTTTTGTGGCTCTTACACTACTCAAAAACGCCATTCAAAAAAGGTCTAACCCATTTTATTTTAAGAATATTTTTAGTTAAAATATGACATATTTATGTTAGTCGTTCTAGGCGATCTGTAACTTTGAAGTTTTTTTACCTCAATTCTGACTTCTCATGCCAATATCACAAAAAACCAATAATCACTTGGCACCATAATTTACATACATATAGTCCCTTATGCATTTATTATACCCGCAAAAATTGGTTAGTATATGTCACAGCAGCCAAAGCCGTAAAACTTTGAATCAATGTCAAAATTCGCTGAAATATCAGGGTTGGCGCGATAGCGCCAAACCCTAGAATAGGACCCACACACCATATTGCGAGATTTTAAAATGAATTTTTTTAATAACTGAAAGTTTATGCAAGCAAATCTGTTTTAATTTGGTATGTGTACTTGCCTGGGGGACGGCTACATGCTGACCAATTTTCAGGCAAATCGGTTGGGTATTACCCGAGATATGAAAAATCGTCTCCCGCAAACTCGGATTTTTCCGTCTTTTTTTTTCCCGGTCGCAAATCTCAAGAAATACACATTGGCGGGGCACTTTTTTGTGCTATTTATATTCAATCTGGTTGGGAATAGAGGCATTAGCATAATGGTGTTCTAGGCTTTTGCCGTTTTGGCTCTGCTGGGAGGGGGGAAACCCCTTTTTTGGGCCTCGAAAAATGGCCAAGTCCGGTAAAAATATGTGCCAGCTTTTGAGACGTCACGCAAACAGCCCAAGTCTGATCTTTTGCATGCATGGTAGTGTAGTGGGGTTGTAGTGCATCTGCTATTTTGGAGTCGATCGTGCCACTGTAGCACTGGGGAGGGGGCTCGGCAGGTACTGTACGTGTATTATGGGGGTAGGCTACCTACGGCCAGTGCAGCCAACACGGTTATAAATGGAGGCCTGTCGTCTTGTATTCGAATATAAACCCATATACTGTGCATTGCAGCGTGCTATTAGTTTTGTTGTCAGACTTACGTAGTAGCCAGAACTGGTGCACCCCCCTGTGATACCGTTGAAAACATGATTTTTCATGATTTTCTCAATGTATAACGCTTTAATGGGTAACTGCTCGTTCTGTATTTCTATTGCAACGTAATGTATATGTGCAGGAGTATCATTTGATACGTTTTGGTCTGCGTTGTATGCTCTGTTCCACTTTGGCAACCCTGGCAAAGTGCCAAAATGGTCAATTTGACAAAATTTTTGAATTTTTTCAGTTTTGTCAAAAAACTGCGAAAAGGGGTAATTTGAGGTGCTGAACGCGAATATAACGTTATTTTGACAAAATAATTAGTATTTCCTTCCAAAATAGTGCTCAGTGGTCAAGTACGGTTGTGTGTACTATACATAGGAAATATGTAGGCAGTAACAGCCAAAACGGTTACAGATGAAGGCCTGTCGTCTTGTATTCGAATATTAGCCCATATACTGTGCATTGCAGCGTGTTATTTGTTTTGTTGCCGCATTTACGTTGTAGCCAGAACTGGTGTACCACCCTGTGATACCGTTGAAAAGATAATTTTTCATGATTTCATCAATGTATAACGCTTTAAGGAATAACGGCTTGTTCTGTTTTTCTATTGCAACTTAATATATAAGCCAGGCGTGTCAGCTGATACTGTTTGGTACGCGTCGTAAGAACTGGTCCACCTTGGCAGGGTTGGCAAGTCTCGGGTTTGCAACCGAGACCGAGACCGAGACCAGGCTACCGAGTACCGAGACCATCCAAACGAGACCTACGAGACCGAGACCAGCCCTTGGGGACCTTTTTTTCAAGTTTCAATTTTAAAATTTTTTGAGATACTTTAAATTATGAAAAATTTGTAATTAAGTTGCAAAAAAATGACGCTTAGGTTATGAGGTATGAGTGTATGATTTGCGAAGTTGCGATAAACTCAACATTATAAAAAAAATCTTCGTGACTTTAGAAAGTTTTGAAAACTTGAAGTCTCATCTGAAATACCGAGACCACCCTATGGCAGGTCTCTGTTTTCGTACCGAGACCGAGACCGAGACCGAGACCAGCCTAGTCTCGGGTTTTTTACGAGACCGAGACCGAGACCGAGACCGAGACTGCCAACCCTGCACCTTGGCAATCCTGGCAAAGTGCCAGAATGTCAAACTGACCAAATTTTTGAATTTTCTTAGTTTTGTTGAAAAACTGTGAAAAAGGTTAATTTGAGGTGCTGAACGTGAATATAACGTTGTTGTGAGGAAAAAGAATTGTTTTCTTCCAAAAAAGAAGCAGTGTAGCCAAAACAGTTATAGATGGACTCCTGTCGTCTGTTATTCGAATATAAACCCACTCCTGTCGTCTATTCGAATATAAACCCATATATTTACTGTGCATTGCAGCGTGCTATTTGTTTTGTTGCCAGATTTACGTAATAACCAGAACTTGTGCAACCCCCCCCCCTGTGATACCGGTGAAAACATTTTCATGATTTGAAGCTGAATCTCTCAAGCGGAAAAATGGATAGGATTATTATAAAAATGCCCTTCACAGAAGGGCAGCAATGTTAGTAGAATAGGAAAGCGGAAAAATACTAATATGCTTGTTAAACACCCGGGACAAGTTTTGCCGCCGAGTAGGAAAACGCAGCTTGCTAAATGAAGCGGACAAGAGTTGTGTCAGAATAGGAAAACGCAGCTTTTTAAATGAAACGGACAAGACTTGCGTCAGAATAGCAATCGCCCTGCGACACGTCAGTGCTTTCTGCACCCTATTCGCGCGAACTAATCAGCCATTATCATGAGCTGCTCTGTTGCCGGAAAAGTATAGTATACATAGCTGGTTCTTGATGTTATTTACAAAGGCAAGCCATGACCGGAATAAACGTTCTTGTAATGAGTCGTACATTCACAAGAATCATTAATCGATCATAGCGGTCATTCGTTTTTATATATTTTTACACATACGTTATACGTAAATGTGTTTAATCATCATAAACATTTAAGTAGACTAAGCTTCGTGTTGAATATTAGTATGTACTTGCTGTGAAATGTTTATTTAAAATATGTCATTCGTAACTTTCGGGAAAGATGTTTACAAAAATAGATATGTAATATGTGAAGAAATTTAAATTAAGTAACTGTATATCTACTTTACAATACAAGTCCTGACATGTGAATATGTGATAGTAAGCGTCAAGAATGCTTTTCCTAGTTATTCGCGCGAATAGGGTGCAGAAAGCACTGACGTGTCGCAGGGCGATTGCTATTCTGACGCAAGTCTTGTCCGTTTCATTTAAGGTGGTAGTTGCGTTTTCGAGGTTTTTGTGATTTCTATGTAAACTTTGCGCCACCAGTACTCAAGTTATAAGTGACGCCTGAGCATAAATTTTTGGGACAGTATTGTAAAGGTCAAAATCCCCAGGCATGTCTCTCACTTTTTTGAAATTTCACCTGTGGAGATTTTTAGAGGGTTTTAATTACAAGAAAATATTTTAAATTTTCGGTGCGTTTGCTTTTCAGCTTTTTTCTCGGTAAATTGACTAGTTATTAAAAAAGTGGGGGACATGCCTGGGGATTTTAAACATGTCAAAAACCTTACCAACTTTCAGCCCCATCAGGTAATCGTATGATTCAGAGCTGTGGCGCAAACTTTTTGTAAAAAAATTTAATATTTTGGAAAGGACCTTTCTTTAGTCGCTTATACTGGAAAGAAAATCACAGGTTAAATTTCAAGGCATGGCATACATTTAGGAAAAATATTGTTCTACCTAATGCAAAAGACCGCTTGTAATTTGAATTTGTAAACGCTGAGCTATGGCTTTTTAAAAAAACACCTAAAAACGCAATTACCCCCTTAAAAAGCTGCGTTTTCCTATTCTGACACAACTCTTGTCCGCTTCATTTAGCAAGCTGCGTTTTCCTACTCGGCGGCAAAACTTGTCCCGGGTGTTTAACAAGCATATTAGTATTTTTCCGCTTTCCTATTCTACTAACATTGCTGCCCTTCTGTGAAGGGCATTTTTATAATAATTATTATTTGCATTTGCAATGTTCGTGCCAAATTTGATTATGTTCGATCAAGTAACTTTTGAATTATTGCAAAAACTTCGAAAACGTAACTACCACCTTAAGTATGTGAAGCCACCAAATGGCATAAAAAAAGTTGAACAACCAAACACTAATACTAAAGAATAAAATATAATAATAATCACACAGAAAGATAATATTAAATAAGAAACCTAATCATAAACATACATTTTTGTGTAAGTGTATGTACTGTGTTTACTGATAAACTAAACATTAAACAACCACGGTAAAGTTATTTTCGGAAAAAATTGACAGAATCTCAATGTTTGGTGTGAAATTTTGGTGAAATGAAAACTTCCGAAAAAAATTTTCCTGCCAAAAATATAAACTAAAGGGGGGACCACAGGAAAATTTTTCAGATTTGAAAAACCGAGACCGGGTGCAAACCGAGACTTTTCGACTACCGAGACCGAGACCGAAACCGTGACCGAGACTGGGCTAGTCTCGGGTTTTGACCGAGACCGAGACAGAGACCAAGACCGAGACAGAGACCAAGACCGAGACAGAGACCAAGACCGAGACTTCCATCCCTAATTACTGCCACAGTGCCACACATACATTTAGTTGGGGGGGGATGGGGGAGAAGACCGCCCCCCCAAATTCGGTCCCGGTGGAGGCAGGGGAGTCCCGCCAAGGGGAAAAGTGGGAGGAAGGTACCGGCCGACGTAAAATTTTTGCCAAAATTTGAAAAAATGGGCCTTTTTTGTGAAGTGTAAGCGATTTTTACCAAAATTTTTGCCGGAAATTGTAAAAATTGATGGTTTTTGGTCAAAAAATGTAAAAATTGCGTCATTTTTGAGAAGGGGGGGTTAAAAAGGAGTTGACGCAGGGGAGGGGCAGGGGGGTTTCAACAAGGGAGAGGGGTACCCAAAATTTTGGCGCTGGTACATGTATGCTGCCACACCAGATTGCCTATATAATATATTCAGTTTCGACACTTTCAAGGGAAAAAATTGGTTGTTTTTGACTGTTTTTTTTCTGAAGGTAGTAGGACCGAATCCTAGTTTATTCGGTTCATGTGCATATATATTATTGGTTTGTAGGATTGAAGCTTGATTGATGTGATTGGATTCTAGGCGTTCTGTGGACTGGCAGCCAACCCATTCCTGGCTCTGCCCAAGCTGTCCAACTTATCAAAGATTTGGTTAGCTCATTTGCATATTGCTTTTAAGTTGTGTCTCTTAATAATAATAATTTGTTTGTTGCTGTTTGTTGCTGTTAATTTCTATGTGTCAAGTGTGTTTTTGTCGAAACGTAAATGGGACGACATTCGATAAGTTGAGAAGGTATATATACAAGAAAATGAAACACACATATACGGTTTTCTGGTCTAGTATTTATATATATACGTATACGGCCAAATTTATATACGTATACACTATACAGCCAAATTTATTATTACATTGGTGCTTGATAATAGTTTTTGTCAATCTGGATTTCATGTTTTTAAAATATTTCTGACCTTTTGACCTGTTCAGGGCAAGAACGTGATCCTTCTGACCAACAACAGCAGTAAGAGTCGCGCCCAATACTTGACCAAGTGTCAGAAACTCGGTTTTCATGCCATCACGTCTCCTGTAAGTCGCTACACAATTGACTACTAAAGTCTGACCAAAAATTTAGAACACTGATACAAAAGAAAACAGTATTGTCGTAATTTTATTGCGAAAAGAACCAATTTCAGCCATCAATAGTGTTGCTGCTACAATTTAAATGTATAGATTTATGTCCTCAAAGTTTGGTTTTGGTAGATTAAGGGCACTAAGGATCCCCAAAGTTTGGCTGTAGAGGCCTCCCCAAATTTTTGACCCCGTTACATGTATGTGGATAATCTGTTTTTATTTTTTATTATGTTTCAGAACCAAGTGGTGACCACAAGCGCCGTAGCAGCAGACTACTTGCGACATCGTGGCACGACTGCAAAGGTTTACGTCGTGGGTGCGTCGGGTATAGGACTGGAACTTGACCAAGTCAACATACCACATTTGGGTATCGGGGTTCGTCTTTGGTGATTTTAAATTAGCAGAAACTGTCGGCAAAGCAACAAAAGGGAAATTATTGTGAAGCTCATTGGATAGGTAAAGGGTTGCCAATCATATATATATAATGTTTCGAGAGCTATGGTTATAAGCATTGTGTAAGGCTGTGACTTTGCAATAGCAAGTGACACTAACATTTTTTTGCTTTACCGACAGACACTGTTTTGGAGTTATATAATATGCCATGCATTTTTGCCATTCACACTGTTTTTTCAAAATGAGCACTAAATGCAGGATGTCAATCTTTGTTGAGACCCTTAATAACTTAGTTTCATTAGTTTCAACACCCTCGACTTGTTGTAGACATTATATAATATGTTTGCCATGGCAATTAAAATACTGTGTGTATGTTGTGATGCCACAGTCTACATATACTTGAACTAGAATAGATACAGTGCTCAAGAGTATCAGCTGTTTACCTAGTTGTAAAGTTTAGAACAATAAATACATGTTTGTTCTGTGATAGCTGTTCTCTAGTTCGCAAGTAAACCCAATGTATTACATTGGCGCAGTGACTATAAGCGATACTGATGCGAGCGGAAACATGGAATTTATGCAGCTTGTCCTCGTTTGCCGATCCATCGCAGACGTTGATATATGGTGAAAACAATTCAAAGCATTTGTCGATCTAGCCGATTTTGATGAAGACAAAAAGTTATAAACTATTAAATATGCTGTATCCAAATTGGCCGATGTGGTAAAAATTGATGGTCGGTCAACATATGAGTCAATTTTGCGGCAACTAGAGGAAATTGAAATCTAGCCGTCAAGCAATCCTTTGAAGGCTTTCATGGAGTTAGAGTTCGGCGGAGACATAATTGAATTTGTACGACAATTACGAAAATATGCCAAGCAGATAGTAACCGGAGAAGCCATCGAAAAACTGAGCAAACAGAGAATCGTTGAAATGATGGATTATGGTCAAAGACATCAGTTTGCGGACTGTGATCTGAACGATCTAGTTAAGCGACTAGCGCAAATCGATTGCGATGATGTATTTACTAAACCTAAAACGATGGCTATTCGCAAGCTATTTTGCACGAAATGCAAGCGGAGTGGACATGCAACGGACTCTTGCTGGTTTGAAAAGACTTGCGAGCGATGCGGTCGAAAAGGACATATAAGACGCGTTTGTCGTGATTCAGGTCCAAAAAACTAGCTATTCCGTCGGTGTCTTTTACAGGAAACCCGAGGTCATCACGGGAGCCGCCTTTCCGCGGTCCGACTATCCGCAGCCGAGTGGGCCGATGCAACCTCGACGAAGCAGCGGGCAAAGGGCTCCCATCAATCTCCCCCCCGGACTCCCCCTACCCCTACCGCAGTACTCTGTCGTCTGTCAACCTACGGTCCCCCTCCCGGTCATATACCATATGGGCACTACGATCTGTCCACACCAATGTATCCAACTGGGTTTTTTATACCGGATCAGCCTCTGCCGGTCTCGCTGATCCGTACCCTTCTACAAATGGCCGGCATTGAGCGCAATCCGGGTCCAAGTCAAACCTAGACATGCTCTGTATGCCGGAAAGCAATAACAATGGCACACAAATCAGTATTTTGCTCCACCTGTTCTGAATGGTGCCATTTCCGGCGCGTGAATAACTGCAGCAGCCTCCCAACTCTCAAAGCCTGGTCGTCTGTTTTTTCGTGTCCCGCATGTAACAGGCAGCCGCTAATGCAACCGTTGGCTCAACCTGCTAGTGTGCAAAACCAAAACTGCCCTAGAGACTTGGCTAGAACAGCTGGCGCACCAACACCGGTGGCAACACCGCCACACGACCAAACCCAGCCTCTCCGCATCATGCAGCTAAACTGCAACGGCTTGGCGGGTAAATTCGATGAAATCATTTACTTTATGGAACAAGAACAGATCCAGATTGCTGTGCTACAGGAGACTAAATTAGCTGCCACATCTAGAAATATATCTTCCCAAAACTTCAGCCTAATCAGACAAGACAGAGCCAGAAACAGAGGTGGCGGCCTGGCGTTTATCATCCACCATAATATACAATTCAGTTAAGAACCTGTCAGCAATACGAGTGCTGACTTGGAACATCAGAGCATCAAAGTGAAAGGATCAAATGGCGCCCTAACGATAGTCAATGTCTACACTCCCCCAGCTAGCAGCTGCCGAGCCGGCTTCCGCCTCAGCCTAGCCAATCTACTCCCTAACGGAGATGGACTGGTTCTGGGCGATTTTAACGCCCATGACCCACTATGGCATTCCACCCTGGCTGACACTAGAGGGTCTGAACTAGCCACCGAGATCGGCAGTTCAACGTATGGGGTGCTTAACGACAAAGCTCATACCCGACTACCCACTAATGGCCAGCCATCCTCGCCAGATATCTCACTAGCCAGTATGTCCTTGCTATCCACCACAGAATGGTCAGTGCAAACTAGCCTGGGCTCGGATCATCTTCCAATCATTCTGAGTCTACCACTGCAAGACACTACCATTTGGTCTGACCGCAGAACCTAAAAAGGCAAACTGGGAGGCATGGACTGAAGAAACAGAAGCTGCTGCCTTTGCTACACTGCCGGTGCCTACTGGCGTACCACTGGAGGAAAGAAGAGTCAGAGAAATACTGAACAATGCGACCAAACATCATGTCCCCAAAGGCAGGATAAATCGCATCAGACCAAATTTTCCAACCTCAGCAGCTGCGCTCGCGGACGAACGTGACTCACTCAGACGAGCTAACCCCACCTCGGCCCGTATCGCTGAGCTGAACGCTGATATTGCCAAAGCAGTGACCGAGCACAAACGGGCTATCTGGAAGGAAAAGTTAGCTCAGTTCGACCACAAGACGAACACCAACAAGCTCTGGCAGACAATCAAGGCTTTGGACAAGGGACAAGTCTCTCCACCTAACCTGGTTATTAATTACGATGGGAAACCTACATCCGGCTCTAAATCAATTGCGACCAAGTTCAACAAACAGTTTACCTCGGTAATACAGCATAAATCATCAGACTTGGCGCAAATTGGGTCGAAGAATCTCATCAGAACCCAAGGCCGGCACTCCCGTTTTCACCAGCGACCAGGTTAGATTCTGCGTTATCATTCTGCGGGTTTGCAAATTACCTTTCTAAATGTTTACCAAAATTTGCTGAACTTATGCAACCGCTGTACAAGTTAAAATCTACCAAGTCTCCGTTTAAGGGGGTAATTGCGTTTTTAGGTGTTTTTTTAAAAAGCCATAGCTCAGCGTTTACAAATTCAAATCACAAGCGGTCTTTTGCATTAGCTAGAACAATATCTTTCCTAAATGTATGCCATGCCTTGAAATTTAACCTGTGATTTTCTTACCAGTATAAGCGACTAAAGAAAGGTCCTTTCAAAAATATTAAAATTTTTTACAGAAAGTTTGCGCCACAGCTCTGATTCATACGATTACCAGTTGGGGCTGAAACTTGGTAAGGTTTTTGACATGTTTAAAATCCCCAGGCATGTCCCCCACTTTTTTAATAACTAGTCAATTTACTGAGAAAATAGCTGAAAAGCAAACGCACCGAAAATTTAAGATAATTTCTTGTAATTAAAACCCTCTAAAAATGTCCACAGGTGAAATTTAAAAAAAGTGAGAGACATGCCTGGGGATTTTGACCTTTACACTACTGTCCCAAAAATTTATGCTCAGGCGTCACTTATAACTTGAGTACTGGTGGCGCAAAGTTTACATAGAAATCACAAAAACCTCGAAAACGCAACTACCACCTTAAGTGGGATGAAACTTGTGAGCGCGCTTTTAAAACAATAAAACACGCAGTTTCAGAAAACTGCCTAAATTGATCCACCCAGACTACAGTAAACCTTTTGAAATATACACAGATGCGTCGAATTCGGTAATAGGCGCTGTGCTGCTACAAAACGGAAGACCTATTCATTTCTACAGTAGACTTCTCAAAAATGCAGAACAGAATTACAGCGCCACTGACAAAGAATACTTGGTGCTGTACTCCAGATTCAAACAATTCCGTTGCTACGTCTACGGTAACGAATTTTTTGCGTTTACTAATCACCAACCACTGACATCAATGGTGACTCAGAAAAAACCGCAGTGCAAACGTCATGCTAGGTATCAAGTTTCTTCAGGAATTTAAGTTTGAACTCCGTTATATACCCGGCAACAAAAACCATGTGGCAGACGTCTTGAGCAGGCTGCCAAAGAAAGCCATTCGGAGCCCAATATTTCATTTGTCCAAGTGGCTCAGAATGAAGTGGAAAATATTATTAAGAAACATCACAACGCCGGTCACTTTTCAGTCAACCGCATTCGCAAGAGCATTTTAGACGAAGGTTTTTGGTTCCCTAAAATTCGAAAAGCACTGCGGGAATTTCAGGATAAAGGCAACATTTGTAACCAAACATCGTCATACCATTCTAGGATCAGCCCAAAAGGTCGCCTACCGAATGCTAATGACGTGGTTCCACGTGAGTTTATTTGTGCCGACATTGTCGGCCCATTGCCTTTATCGGCTGGAAACTATAGATTTTTGTTAACGATGCCTGATCATAGCTCTGGCTATCTCGATGCTGTACCCCTGACAATTATAACGGCTTCAATAGTAAAAAAAACTTTAGAAAAGTCATGGTTCCTCCGATATGGCCCTCCACGTATCCTGCTCACCGATAATGGAACACAATTTCGCTCATCGGACTTTAATTCCCCCCTCAAGAAACACGGGGTTGACCATCTGTACTCCACCCCTTACTACCCCCAGGGTAATGGTCGCATCGAGAGGGCGCACCGGACCCTGAAAGACCGCTTAAGAGTAGCAGTACTAGAAAGTGGATCAAAAAATTGGACAGAACACGTTTTTCCGGCTTTGTTCAATATTAATCGCATTGGAGATGCTTTTCGTCTGTTTTATGGCACATCAGTTTCTCTCTCATGGCCTAAAAAGAGAACTGAGGAGCAAGAAGTGACAATACGATGTCCTAATTTCGTGCATGTGCGATCAATCAACTCTGGATGTCTGATGCCCACATTCGACCCACGACAAAAACTTCGCCGTTGCGTTTGTGACCAAGTTGTACTCCCTCTCCGCCCCGCCTCCCCTCCCCCCTGCTACTGTCTGCAGGGCTGTTCTCCACCCCCACTGCGTTCTCTCCGCTCCCTCCTCTCGCAGTGCGCCGGCCTGCTCCAGGGGCTCAATGAGGGAGGAGGAGTCAAAAACCAACCATGATGGTACAACATGGACCGGCCACACGTACCCGGTTAGGGGGTTCTAAAATCTCCGGGGACCCAGCTCATGGCGCGCATGGAACAGGCGCTGTGGGTGGTCATGCTACTGCTCCACCTGCGCAGGAGGTAGGAAACCAGGCCTCCTGTGTAGGTAATGCTGCTGGAATGTGCAAGGAGGAGGGGCTATCTGAACAGAGGGACCCTCCTGTCCCCACCAAGACGGCCGAAGGGACTGCCAATGCTGCGCCAGGGGACGGGGGCCCCCTAACGGGGGACTCTGGCTCCGGTGCGGGAGTGGCGGGCTCGGATGCCAACATCAAGAAAAACAAGAGTGGTGCCCTCAAGAAAAAGCGTCGCAGGGAGGCACTCCTTCGCTCTGCTGGGGTGATGCCGGCTCCGACGACCACCAAAGCGCCGATGGCGTCCACCCCCAAAGACAAAGCCCCTGTCAGCCTCTCCAGCCTGGGCCTCTCCACTCCCCACCTGAGCGAGGAGTAACGCAAAAGGGGCGCCTCACAAACCCCCAGCGAAGAAGAGCATGGGATCCTCACCCGAGCCTCCTCATATCCAGAAAAGCACGGAGGCCCAACCGCCTCACCCCCACTCCCCACAGGAAGCTAAACCAAGAGGAGGCGAAACACATCCGCTCCTCCCTCTGCGGCGCCCTCCTCAAGCACCTAGATCCACTCCGTGCCCCCATCTTTCGGATCTGATCCCAGCGCGCTTCCGCACTCCTTCTCGAGCGACCGCTGGGTGATGCATCCGTGACTCCGCTCAAGGACGCCCTCTTTCCCCATCGCCAGTCCATCCCGCTCCCGTCACCATCTTCTCCGGCCTCAGCCAAGGGCGTACCTACCTTTCCAGACCATGGCTAGGTCGACACTGCCATCAGAGAGGCAGCCAGAGAAGGAGGCCAGAGGATCTATCCGACGTACCAGAGAGTCCAGCTTCTGTCCGACGTATGGCTCATTCAGCCCACCCCCAGACTACTGGAACCCAGTCGGCGCACAGGAGCCACGCCGCAGCGCCGCCTACGCCCTGCGCCCCGCTTCCACCTCCGCACTCCAAGCCACATCAGCGCCTGCAACCATCCAGCGATTCTAGGATCGACTACTACAAGAGCCCTACATAAGACAATATGTAAGGGTTCTCCTCGTGTATTGTTTCTCTGATTCTAGATCCTGCAGACCTAGGGCGGTTCTTCCGCGTGCTTATGCCAACACTGTGTAGCTGTGAGGAGTTACACCAGGACTTCTTATCCACTGTACACTACGGTGGAGAAGCCTATGCTTATGCACAGCCTACCTACCATATGATGCCCAGACCCACCACCCACGTAGAGCTTTCACTTGATTACTATGACCAAAGGCGAAGCTATCAATCATCATAGGAGTGCGACTCTATCATCCATCTGGGGCAGCAGTAACCCACAGAGGCAATGCTTTATCAATTACCTTCACTCAGGCCTATAGCGCAGCTGCGCCAACTTTCGTCTACGGAGAGTGAGTAATTGATATCACTTAGTGACAAAGAACCTAACAAGCGAAATAACGGATGGCAAGTATCGCTGATCCCTGTCAGCCATAGACACATCTTTTAACCTCCCGGTCCAACACTCCGCATCAAGACTCACGAGCATACTATCTAACTTACTCCCTAGTGGAGCAGTGCAAGGAGTCTGACTTCAGTCGAGGAAATTGAGTGATCTATCAAGTTTCCCACATCTCCTACACAGCGGCCCCCGCCCCCACAAAAGACAACACCACCAGACCTCTCCAAACTGAGGAAAAGCTCGCTACTCCGAGACTCAAGCGCACAGGCACCAGAGCTGACAGGGAGAGTTACCTTATATGTAGACGTGAGTACAGATACAGCATTAAGCGAGCGAAAGACACAGCTGCGCAGCTTTTGCACAGACTGAAAGACCCAATGCCATATGGAGGATGCACAAAGTGCTAAAAAGAACCTCGATCCCACCTGGTTATCTTACAAAGGCAGACGGCTCATATACAAGTTCACTCGATGAAACAGTAAAGCTGCTAGCCAGTACGCATTTTCCAGGCAGCCAAGTCATTGGTGGAAATGTCAACGAAGAGCAGGCACTCAGCCAACAATAACGATTGACACAAGTCGCAAGGTTTTCCGCTACCTGGTGGCCTTTCTCCAGCTCCAGCCTTTCAACACCTCCGCGTGTCTTCGCAGTTCTATTACAAAAGGGCATGGATGTAACATAACAACCTAACGCGGATTCTACAACATCTCTTCCTTCACTATGTCCAATGGCCTGGAGAGAGTACCGTTGTGTTCATTCCCAAAGTGGGCAAGAAGGACACGTACCAGCCAAGTCTTTCCGTCCCATCAGCCTACCTCCTTTCTTTTAAAGGGTCTAGAAAGACTATCGACCGGTTCATAAGAGACAAGGTCTACCACATCTCCACTTCTGGTAACCAGCACGCTTATCTCACATCCAAGAGCACGATTCTGCGCCACCGTCTAGTCTCTCATATTGAGAACAACTGGGATCGGAAAGCATCTCGCAGTCTTCTTTGACGTTGAAGGAGCCTATGATAAAGCATCCCACACTAGTATCATCGTCTACCAACAAACGGGTACCGCATATCAGAGCCTGGTCTCAACCTCTACATCGCATATCGCTTCAGTTCCAAGGATCAACAGTAGCTGTTAACAGTGTGTGTGGATGTCCACAAGGTGCGTTCTATCACCACTTTTATGGAATCTTATCATACGAATTATCGACCCTCCTGACAGCATATTACAGGCTTACTCAGATGATGGGGTGGTTTGTCTAAATGGGAACGATCCAGCCCGTCTCAGCAGGCAGATGAATAACATCCTCAGAACTCAAACCAACTGCAAGAAGAATAATCTGAAAATAAGCGCGGAAAAAACAGAAGCAGTATACTTTTCAAGAAGAAGAAATGTGGACTTAGGTGTTAATCTAGCAATAGATGGCCAAAGGGTCGAAGTGAGTAACCAAAAGAAATACCTTGGAGTCACCCTGGACCGCAAGCTACTTTGGCATGCTCATCTACGTACAACAGTAGACAGGGCACGACTAAGCTGGTTCACCTGCCGTAGACTCGTGAACAATAACTGGGGTTTATGTCCGAGACGTACTCTATGGCTATATAAAGCAGCCGTCAGGCCACTAGTATCCTATGGTGCCCTGGTCTGGTGGCACAGAACCAACCTATCATGTGGGAAAAAAGCACTCGACAAGATACAAAGACTTGCTCTACTGTCGATCACAGCAAGCCTCAGAACGACCCCCACTGCTGCTTTAGAAGTATTGGTGGGGGTCCCACCACTGTTTGTCTATATCCAGAAAGAGGCTATGAGATCTTATTACAGACTCCTTCACACCGGCCAGCTATCAGACCGAAATAGCCCTAGAGGACACTGCAGCATTGAAGGAATACTAATGAATGAGGCAAGCAGATTTGCCTCCGCACCAGCGGATCTCTGTTGCAGAGAGTTTGACCCACTTGAGACTGTGCGCTTCCCCAAAGAGGAGGTGAACGTGGATGCCACTGCAGACCCACGTCAAAGAACATCGCCAGCAGACGTAACATTATACACAGATGGATCCAGACTAGGCCACCAAGAACAAGCAGGTTGTGGTTTTTACTGTGCCGAACCACACGTAGAGGAATCTGTTGCTCTAGGCAGGCTATGTACCGTCTTTCAAGCCGAAGTTACAGCCATCTCACGTGGAGCTGCAAGTCTCAGCAACCTACAGCTAGTCAACAAGCATATAATTGCTATGTCAGATAGCCGTGCTGCTATCAATGCCTTAAAGAATACATGGAGCACATCCTTCACAGTGAAAAAGTGCAAGGAAGAACTAAGAAAACTAGCTCAAGACAACCTAGTAGAAATACTCTGGGTCCCCGGTCACAGAGGTGTCACAGGAAATGAAAAAGCAGATGAACTAGCCAGGTACGGTGCGTCACTAACACCTTCCGGACCAGAGCCAGCGATCCCTGTGCCCAGCAGTGCTGTATACGCAGACATCGACAGATGGTGCAAGACGATTGCCGATATCCACTGGGACAACCTAAGGAGCTGTCGACAAGCGAAACTGCTAGTTGGAGACTATAGCAAGCAAAGATCAACACAGTTGCTAAACCTTGCCAGACCACAACTGCGACAGATGATGTGGATACTCACTGGACATGGCCCATTCAACCGCCATCTTAACCTGATGAGGATCACAAACGCGGCCTCGTGCACCCTTTGTGATGAAGATGTCGAAGATACAGCCGAGCACTACATCAGCCAATGCCCAAAATTTTCTCGCATAAGAATGTTGGAATTCGGAGCGGACCCACTTCCAGCAGATCACATAAAGGAGCTTTCCATCACCCAGCTTATCAGGTTTCTTAGGTCTACAGCTAGATTCTAGCATACTGGGCATGGAGAAATACTGCCGCTGACACGGCGGTCTGTTCTCCAGGGCTCTCTCCTTGGGCCCACCCAACCCCTACAGTAACAGTAACAGTAAGTTGTAGAACTGGAATGTGGACAAAAAATCAACCTTAACCGTTGCCGCGCAATTTTTTGAATATGGGTCATTTTGGTCGTGGGGAATGTGATGCCACAGTCTACATATACTTGAACTAGAATAGATACAGTGCTCGAGAGTATCAGCTGTTTACCTAGTTGTATAGTTTAGAACAATAAATACATGTTTGTTCTGTGATAGCTGTTCTCTAGTTCGCAAGTAAACCCAATCTATTACGTATGTATGTATGTATGTATGTATGTATGTATGTACACAGCGTAACAGATGTCCCCGTTCAGGTACCGATAATCTATAGCGCTATATTGAAACTGCTGGTCGTTCAATAAAGGGCCCAGCCAGACCCAGTTGAAGTTTGCCAAAGTTTCGTGAAAGTTTTCAATTAATATTCCAAAGTTTATGTTTTAGCCGGATGACTCGGAATGCGTGACAGAAGAGGGAGATGTGATTAGTGAGCGGATTCAGCTGGACTCAGAGGTTGGTTGGAGGTCAGGGGTCAGAGGTCAGACGGATTTGATTGTACGTCAAACATGCTATATTGAAATTACGTAATGACTGGCATTTTTAACGATGTTTTCACATTTTACTGCGAGAACATAAAATGTATATTATAATGGGGTCAAATTTTGGGGGGTCTTCAGACACATTTTGGGGACCTTTCCCCCCCCCTGACCCTAAATCTTGTGAAATTTTCCCAAAGAAGTGCCTTTTTTACTAAATTTAGCCCACAATAACGGGTCCCTCTCCCCCGGCCCCTCGATTTGTGTGGGGGGTCCCCCCTCATACATATTGTATGCTTTCAGGTGAACACTGTGGTGGTTGGCTACGATAGCAATTTTTCCTATGCCAAAATGATCAAGGCGGCCTCCTACTTAGCCGATCCCGAATGCCATTTCGTGGCCACCAATGCTGACTCCACTTTCCCCTGGTCAGACAAACGGCTCACGCTGCCCGGTAAACCATTTGTCTTGCCTTGCCTTGCTTCTTCAGCAGCACGGTGTCGCCCACCATAGCCCCGAACGTCAGATGCGTCCGGACCGCCATTTGTCTACTGGATTAAACGGATTAGATTAAAATTTGTTGCCTATCAGCTCACATTAGTTTCATTGGGCGAATTCGAAAGTGAATTAAACGGCTTAAGGCCGGTTCATACTGGCATATTTTCAGTGGGAGGGCGCCCCCCCCCCCTTTTTGGTCCGGAGCCCCCCCACCCATTTTGGTCGCGCCCCCTCCCCGCATTTTCAGCCCCCCCCCCCCATTTTAGATGGGGATCCCTTCCATAGCCCAAACTTTTTTCCGGAAGGACGTTTTAGGGACTTTTTAGTTGTAGCTATGTCGGGTGGATTTCACCACGGTGGTTTTTAAAAACCATGGTTTTACGTACGTTTTCATATGATTTGCACATAATTTCGTTACAAATTATCGCCTGATTCGTTACGAATTTCGTAAATTTTCTAAAACCATGGTTTTTGCTCAGTTGAAATTTCAAACCTGCAGCGTAGCAGGTTTTTATTCTGCTGAAATTTCAACTGAGCAAATACCATGGTTTTAGAAAATCTACGAAACTCGTAATGAATCATGCAATATTTCGTAATGAAATTATGTGCACATCATATGCGAACGTACGTAAAACCATGGTTTTTAAAAACCACCGTGGTGAAATCCACCCGTCGTGTTCCTCGTATTTTTGGTTCCTTTTTTGCTAAATTTAGTATTAGCGTAGCTATAATAACGTATGAAAACGTATCATTTAACGTATAATAACAATTTTTTGTGTAAAATTAGTGTTTTATCGTAAATTTGGTGTTTTGGTCGACGCCCCCCATCCATGGGGAAGGCTGCCTCCTCATCGCCCCCCCCCCCCATAAAACTTAGCCTAAAAATATGCCAGTTCATATATGCTTGTCCAAGAACAGAGGGACAGGGACAATAACTTTAGTCAGCTGGTCTGAAAAATTTACCAAAGCGTTTCGGCCAATTTTTTTCACACGATATGCAAGGGAACTTCAACTATCTTCATGCAAAAAATTTTCTTATTTGGCCAGATAAATTTTCGAAATTGCTGAGGGACGAATCAATATTATCAAAAGGACGAGTGTGAATCGGGCTTTAGACTAAATTGGTTTGCGTAATAACTTTATCAATGCTGTGGTCTAGATAGATAAGCCATTCTAATCCGCTCAATTGCCTCCCGATTTTATTTAATCGGTTTAATCCGATTGGTTTAGGCACTGGGAGTATCCTGGCCGCAGTGACCGAATCGGCGGGTCGTCCCCCGGTCATTCTGGGAAAACCCCACGACTATCTGGCCGACTATCTTAGACGAAACTTTGAGCTGGATTTTTCGAAATGCCTCATGGTTGGAGACAGGTAGTGATTTCTTCTGTTCTTCTCAATTCAGTTTATATTCTTTCTATTCTATTTTCATATTTCTAATTTTCATATTCTTTTCTATTGTATTCTATTCAGTTTCTATTTCTATCGTTTACCCCCCCCCCTTCTCTGAATTATTGCTTCTGAAGTTATTAATCGTAGAGTTAAGGGTCTTGTCATTAAGACGAGGCAGGCTCATTTTTAGACGTCTTATTAAGTGGTCTTATGTCTCAATCTGCCCCGCCTTGAAGTTGGCCGAGTTGATTGTTGGCCTTGAAAGTGTGCAACTCGGCAAACTTTGACAGATTGTGGCTTAAGACCACTTAAAACGTCTAAAACTGAGCCTTAATCTGCCTCGTCTTAATGACAGACCCCTTATCATTAATCTATCACTTCATTAATCTATCAATCATTATTGTTTTCAGACACAACACAGACGTGCTGTTTAGTCGATCGAACGGAATGCGAACGTTGTTTGTGGAGAGCGGAGATGTGCGATTGGCCACAATAGAGCAGTGTCAACGGGACGGCCAATCAGAATTCGTGCCAGATCACGTGACCAGTTGTCTGGGAGACTTGCTCCACTTGCTGGCGTAGTCTGGGATCAATGGGCGAGCCATAGATGAAGATTGCGTTTGACAGCCATCTTTAAGACCGGAACTAAACCCATTCCTGTGCCTTGTGTGAATTTGCTTCCTGTAATGTTTTGCTAAAGTCTGACCAAAAAGTGTTGAACACTGAGAAGAAACAGGTGGCGTGAGTTTAGCAGCTACTCGCGGTATATACTCGCTCTTGATGGCTGAAATTTCGTTATTTTAGCAATAAAATCACATATTTTTTGTGTTTAGTGTAAGTGTGCAACATTTTTGGTCTAACTTACGTTTGTGTCAGGAATGCTTATATAATTATATTTTGGATTACTGTACTGTTTATAAATTTGATTCTGGTCATGACAAATGCTAATGAAATGACTTGGTGCTGATTGTTTTGTTTTTCTGTGTTCATATATGACTGTGCAGTAAAAGTTTATTGAAGTTTATTTTTAGTCATATTAATTTGATTTCAACTTTGTCTGGTGTGCTACTAACCGGATTTAAATGAGGTGTTATAGATATAGCTAGGTGTAACAAATTTCATGAAGGAATAAGCCTGAACTATTATTGAAGTCGATTTCCTCGTTATTCACGCGTTAATTTCGTCTGACGAATAATTTTGTTGCACAGAATTGTCGAAATGTCACGGGTGTTGACACTGGTGAAGCTGACACATGTCGCTGCAAGAATTTGTAACAGTGATAAGCACCGGACACGCCAAAGGATAATTATCTATCCGCAAGTTGCCTAAAACTACCTTTTAAGCCCGGTTCATACTCGTACCTGTCTTTGTCCCTGAACTATCCCAACAAACCGTCTGGCGAAGTCTCACAATTTTTTGCATGAACAAAGTTGAAGTAAAAACTAGTTCCCGTGCAAAATAGCAGCCGAACCGAGCTTTTCACAACAGCTGGCCGAAATTTGTCCTTGCCGCTGTCCCTATGTCCTTAAGGACGACAAGTATGAACCGGGCTTTAGCCTGACCAAACTGGCTTCACTGCGCACGCTAATGGAAGATCGGGGTTAAGGTGGTAGTTGCGTTTTCGAGGTCTTTGTGATTTCTATGTAAACTTTGCGCCACCAGTACTCAAGTTATAAGTGACGCCTGAGCAGGAATTTTTAGGACAGTACTGTAAAGGTCAAAATCCCCAGGCATGTCTCTCACTTTTTCGAAATTTCACCTGTGGACATTTTTAGAGGGTTTTAATTACAAAAAAATATCTTAAATTTTCGGTGCGTTTGCTTTTCAGCTATTTTCTCAGTAAATTGACTAGTTATTAAAAAAGTGGGGGACATGCCTGGGGATTTTAAACATGTCAAAAGCCTTACCAACTTTAAGCCCCAACAGGTAATCGTATGATTCAGAGCTGTGGCGCAAACTTTTTGTAAAAAATTGTAATATTTTGGAAAGGACCTTTCTTTAGTCGCTTATACTGGAAACAAAATCACAGGTTAAATTTCAATGCATGGCATACATTTAGGAAACATATTGTTCTACCTAATGCAAAAGACCGCTTGTGATTTGAATTTGTAAACGCTGAGCTATGGCTTTTCAAAAAAACACCTAAAAACGCAATTACCCCCTTAAATCACTGGATCGTAATGTATTGGATGCGGAACAGAAAGAAGTAAGAAAGCAGGACAGTTGAGTCCCATTTCCATGCTTATTGCGGCCCAAGTGTAGTGTCCTTCACTGTTAACTTGGTTGCAAATTTGCCAACTGGGCCAACTTGAACATCCGATACTTTGACTATTTGAAATGAAGTCAAGTTCTAATCCTCTAGTTAATTTTTTCAAGTTAGTTAGTCAGTTAATGAAAATGAAAATTTAAAATGTAAACTTCGAGATTTGAACTTGACTTTATTTCAAATAGTGAAAGTATCCGATGTTCAAGTTGGCGAAGTTGGCCAAGTTGATTTGGCCAACTTAAGTTGGCCAAGTTGGCCAAGTTGAGTTGGCCAACTTAAGTTGGCCAACTTAAGTTGGCCAAGTTGGCCAACTGAATTTGACCAACTTAGCCATTTTTAAGTTGGCCAAGTTGGCCAAGTCAGCTGGCCCATTTGACCATTTCTAATAGCACAAGACCAGGACGGTGTGGCCCCGGATGTGCCCTCAAAATTTGTTAACAATTCTTCGAAACAAAACTAACTACGTATGTACATCAACAGATTAAGTTGGCCAAATTTGGCCATGTAGGACACTACACTTGGGCCCTTATTGCATAGATAGATAGAAAGATATGCGGTGCCCGTGGGGTGGATTAACATGGAGCACCCGTCAAGAAATTCTTCATTATCCCCCCCGCCCCAAAATATCTAGAAAGGAGCTCACGGACCCTAAATCGGTGGCTCACGAAGCTGAAATAGTTTTAAATTATTTTTATTTCGAATTAAAACTATGCGCTGACTTTCAATGTACTGGAAAGCAGCTTAGAATGTATGTGTAGTCTTCGCCTAAACTGGGAAGCATGAATTATAGAAATTTGTTCACAACATTATTTGATGAAAAGTGGTGAAATCTTTCAAATACAATTGGCATACAATGATGGTAAAATGTTCAAGTTTTAGCTTTTTGGTCAAGTTTCGAAATGTCACGGTATTTTTTCCCAGCTTTTCGATTAGCTTGTGAGATTTTTTTTAACCAATAAAATATAACTATTTGTTATGATTGTAAGATTTTAAATTTTTTGTTTGAAGGATCATTAAAAGTTTGATGCTACAGAAAATAAAAAGTGGTTACTTGTTTAAAGAAATTTCAATCAGAAAAAACTTGTAATAAAACATTAACCTAGGTATTTTTACGCGGCCCCCTCAGGGGGATTCTATAGTCAGATTCTGAAAGTCCTATGTAACTTTGGGTAGGTCGAATCTCTCACGTTAAATTACACTACAACGGCAGGTAGGTCAACAATTGTTACTGACGGAAAGACGGAAGTTTGTTAAGAATGACAGCAGCTACAAATACTGCAAAAGTTGCGAACCGATGGGGTGTCGAAACCACAAACTTCTGACTAGAAATCAGATGCTCAGTAAATGCTTGTCGCACTACCACCTGAGCCAACCGGCCTTAATATCAAAAGTATGAACATGTAGATACATGGTTTTGAAGATTTTCGATACACCCACGTCAAAACTTGAAATACCTACCTGAGGCCATCCCCTATTTATTAATTTCTTAGTCAGCAGTTATTGCTCTTCTAAAATTTCGATGCGATACAGTTCGACATACAGTTACCTGCTCCATAATGCATGGGCGGTACACAGAGATTTTGTGTTGCAATGACTGGTCATAATTCAAGTTTATCAGATAGTGTCATGTGGCTCGTTGGTCTAGTGGTATGATTCTCGCTTAGGGTGCGATAGGTCCCGGGTTCGACTCCCGGCCGAGCCCATTCATTTTTTCTAAATGAAACTTTTTCGAAAAACAGTTTAACCCAATCTTAGACTAGAAAGTTTATTTTGAATATTCCAAACATCCTCCATGAATTTTTACACTGCACATTGTCCAGTACGTGGTTTTTAATTTCAAGTTAACAGCTTATAAGACGACCTAGGGGTGTTTTCGCTTCAGATCCAGCTACACTTACATATGTTTATACAGTTAAAATTGTTCGTCTTAATTAATAAAAATCAAAGCCAATACTTTTTCACATACACGTGTGTATACATTGCCTCCGTGGTTGCTAATGTAGTCAAAATAAAATCACTAAAATGATTTAAAATGATTTTCACTCATAACCCAGCAACCACCTTTGGAGCAACTCAGCAGTAAATCTGTGCAAAAGTTAAGATTTGAAAATGATTTCATCCACAAATAATGGCAGCGTTTAATATTTCCTCTGGAATATTGACACTCGTGACTCGGGCCTCACAATATAACCACTTCTAACTCAGCAGAAGAGCTTGTTTGTCACATTTTCCAAAGCTAATTTCCTTCAATTTAATCATTCGCTGATCCTGGTTTTACAGAAACACAGAAGTAATAGCTCTCGTTTGTATTTTTAAATTACTCATTACTTATAACTAATTACTTAAAATATAACAAGTTGCCCCTAAAAGGAGCAAGGTTCCAACCCGGAGAAAATCCAGGCCTCGGAATATACTAAGGGCTTATCCATACTTTCACAGCCGTTGGTCTATTCAGCCGGCAAACACATGAAATAATCACGCACATTATAATGTATGATATCAGCTTGTGGCCTAATTATTTAGTTAATTTTATCTGCTGAACGGTCATACGGGTGTAGAATTGATTATGTGACCATAAAGAATACTTTTGAGTATTATATAACTTTAGCGGCCAATTGGACCAACTTATTCTCGAGCTATTCCTATTCTCTACTTATTTCAGAATAGTTATTCTCGAGGTTTTATTCTCCAACTATTTCATTGCACATTTGCACCATTAAAGAATAGGTCGAGAATTCTTAGTTTTTTTTTATCTAATAACAGTTTTTAGTTCGCAGCCACGTAAAAAACATACCTAAACACATTTTACATGGTCACACACACGCTCATGATGCTTGCCGATTACATTCAGTTTCACATTCAGACCAATTTTCACGAAGTCTTCTCACAACTGAGCTGTCAGCCACTTTTGCTTATTTGCATATTGTTACAAAACGATATGCAAATGAATTATGACAGATCATGGTCTGTCCAAAAATTTACAAAATGGGGGGAACAAGTGTAGCAGTTGCTTGGAAAAGCCATTAAAAATTGCTTAGATATTTAAAAATTAGAAATAGTATTACATTCGTAAGAAAATTTATCATAGCGGATACCTATGTAGCCTATAGCTAAGATCTGAATTTTCAATCACATCTGTGTATTTTCCGTTTTATGCCCCCGCATTCATGAAAAAAAGGAAGTCTGCAGGCGGGGCTACGATTACATTTAAATCATAGGCTACACTTAACGTATCAGCGCAATTTAACGTCCTACGGCGGCTAAAACCTATGACAAATGTTCCACCTCTAAGTGGAACAAAAAATAAATAAATTTACAGTTTCTCTATTGTTCAACTGAATTTCAATGCTAACATAACAGATTTCCGTCATCGACTAAAGTTGACTTCTTCACTACGTATATACAGACTGTACCGCGCCAACTTAACACAGACTTGTGGCGCCAAATTGCGAAACTAATTTGCATATTGTCCCACAGTGTACTGTGCCCCACACACTACTGTGTAGTACTGTAGCACTGAGCATGCCTTCACACAAAAGTTACTACTGGTTAAATTTATTGTTCGTTCAAGTTTTCTGGGTTTTCGTTAATTTTGCCACGGGTAATGAAGTTTGTGGTGAGTTTTTAATTTAAGTTTGTGAACTGAATTAAACGGATTAGATTATGTTTTCTCGTCGATGATTTTATTTCTAGCTTGCTACTGTACTGATTCAGCGATTTTTGCGCAATTAAGTCTTGCAACGATGTGTCGCGATTGTCGTAATTTTGCGGCTGAACGGACACACGATCTAAAACCAACCAATGAAAATACCACCGATGAAAATGAGAATGTATTGCCGCCGAGCAGAAACAAAAATGAAGATTTAGATCTGAGACACTGAGGCCCGTTTCCTTAATTTGATTAAACGGCTGGATTAAAATTTGTTTGCCAAATAAATTATCTAATTCTTGATTTCAAAATTTTGGGCACAAGCAGGGCTACAAATATTTGCTATGGCTAGTTTTCAATGAATTCAATATACTCGATGTTCGGAGTTTAATCCAGTTCGTTTAATCCGTTTCAGGAATTTAATCCTGTGAGTCCGATCTAAATTTTCATTTCTTCTTTCTGTAGTGGGATCCGTTTCTCCTTTATTTGTTTCTTTTTCAGGAAATGGATCAGGATTTTCAGTGGCGGGTTATCGTTTTGAGATCCACTGCTCTCCGAGAAATTGGACCGATGCTAATCTCATCTGCCAAAAACCCAAAGTCAGTTTGGTTTATATTTTAGTGGATTTACTTTTTTTTATGTAGCAGTCGCAACTGATTTAATACGCTTAAACTGAATCTTACGCTTTGGCCTAAGCTACATAGTAGTGGCACATTGTAGTTCAACCTGTGTTTGAGCTTGAGATAATACCGTTAATTCTATGTCTAAGAAATTTTTCACCGTAATATGTCTTTGTGTAATCTTACCAGTAGATGGTTTTTATTGTCATCAATTGATTAAAGTGTGACCAAAAAATGCTGGACCCTGAGACAAAAAAAACTCGCAATTTCACTACTTAACAGAACCGAAGCGTCATGAAAACTAACAGAACATGCGTCAAGAGTACAGCGAGTTGTCCCAGAAATCACGCCACTTGTTTCGTTTCAGGGTTCAGCGTTTTCTGGTCATGAATGAAGATAATAGATGAAACACAAAATCAAAGCCCAAACAGAAATGTGAGTAGGAAAAATGATTGCTAAAAACGAAGACTATACAGTCGGTTTCAAATGAAAATGGATTCTAGGGATTGGTGATTTGATGTCATCCGACGCGTTGGGTGATGTCATCCGACGCCCTCGATTATGAAATCCGACGCCTAAGAGTTTTGCTAGCTAGTAATTAATTAGCTGCCAAAGTTCAGGTGTAAAGTTTTCAATAGGGGTGGATTTTTTGGCTAACTATAATTACTATTTTTGTTCTTTTAGTTGCATTAACTAATTAAAATTAGAATTCAGTAGTTAAAATTGTCTTTAATTTTGCGAAAACACCTACTAAACAACATATTAAAGTAAACTATACAAAATTTTCATAACTCGCTGAGTAGTCACCCTCCTACATTTTTCCAGCAAACTCTCCAATTTCCAACTCTATGATGCAATCCGACGCCCAGCCTGGCCCGTCGGATGATGTCATCCGACGGCCTGGGTGATGAAACCCGACGCGTCGGATGATGTCACCCGACGCGACGGGTGATGCAATCCGACGCGTCGGATGATGAAATGGCGTCGGGCATCCATTCTCATTTGAAAACGACTGTATTTTAATGTGACCTAAAAGAACATGAAAAGAAACAAACCCTGAGAACAGCTTAAAACGTTAAAAATGCGATACATTAAGTGTCACCAAACTTAAAAAAAACTTAAAAAATAGCCCACCATAAAATTATTTCAATCAGTTATGTTAAAAAATGCTTCAAATCTTATCAATTAATGCAACTTTTCTATTGCATACTTTATTGGCAAAGCCGGAAAAACTCGGACTTCTTAATAGCCAGATAATGCGCTGGTTAATAAGGGGAATTGATAAGATTGGGAGCAGGTCCTCTCAGCCTATTGTATAATGTATATATATTATATCTGGGTCCCAGCCTCGAAGCGAGTCTATCTTACTCACAATATCAATTCCTACCCGGCCTTCCGTGGTTCACTTTTAGTCAATAAAAGGCACCCTTCGTGCTAACACGTTTCTCATAAAATAAACACAGAAATACTGGCCAATATGCAGCACACACGCACACACACTCCACACACACAATCTGCATATAATATAATGCTACTATAGAATAGCATGTACATGTGATGGTTTATGTATATGTGTATTGTGTGTTGGTGATGGAAATCGCAGTGACCAACAGCAGACAAACCAACAGGGACAAAGTCCTTTACTAAGAGTCCATTCATTTACCGGATTAAAGGAGTCACTTGTAGTCCGACTAAACCGTTTAAAAGTCTTGTCTGAAAATGCTATTCCTAAATCTCCGGATTAAACAGCTTGACTTTTTTTCGTCAGACTTAATTTTAGTCGGATTCAACTATGTAATTTAATGTTAAGTATAGGTACATGTTGAATTCTTTTCGTCTAGTGATAGTTTAGGAAAAATTCCATACTAAACTGAAACCACTGACTTATTTCAATCGCTTGTTTAGTCCAGTCTGCTTGGGATTCAGAAACCGCGTTTAACTTAACTTAGACCAAGCCTAAGTCGAACACGGGATATAACAAGCTAAGTTTTCGGCAAAAGTATTCAGTAAGTATCAAGCATACACTTTTAAGTACATTGGCCGGAGGCCATCGTAAACCTGTTGGGTCAGCGAAAGATTTATTTCTTATAATTAATTATAAAGGTTATAATTTGCTATAATTTTTTTCGAAAGGTTATAATTTTTATTTGCTTATCGAAAGGTTATAATTTGCATGTTTTCCATGAAAAGCCTATCGTGTTACAGCCATTGAAACTGCAAAATCTCAGCTTAAAGCTTTCGGCAGTCGGAATTTGAATGGAATTGAATGGAAGATTAATTACTTAATTAATAATCTTAAATAAAGATCAATTACTGAACTTCATGTTTGCTCATGAATAATTGCAAATTTATCTTGCAAGCTCTGTTGCAAATAAGTTATCACAGTTTGAAAGAACACAATAACATCGTCGATTTCTAACATATCATAATTATTGAAGCATCAGAACTGACTGGCCGAGTTGTTACTAGTCTGTTAGGTGCGCAACCTAGAGGGGATGTCGTCGATTCCTAGTCGAGCGCTTTTTGTCAGACTTTTGCATTTTCAAACTACATCTCAGAACCACTAAAGCAGCAACACACTGATTTTACAAGGCATTTTAATAGTGACAGATGCATAGCTAAGGTAAAAGACGTGCAAAACACACTCCGCACATTGACACTTTAACGCGAGCACTGTGTTAAGGTACCAGAATCAAAATTAAAGACCTGTTGGGCTGTGGCCCAACAGGAAAAATACCCATAAAATTTGTCATTACTATACTCTATTTCATTCTAACGGAACGTTTTACACAAAGTCTAAAGTTAGATCATATAATTACTAAAATATTTACGAAGTACAGATTGAAAACTCATGAGACACACGTGTTCTTACACTAAAGCTCAGGTCGCACAAACTTGCTGACGAAAGATTCTGAGAAATGTTTTGTGAATCACAGCGATTGGAGTTGAATAAGTTTAATTCGATCACTTCTCACTAGCAACAGCAGAATGCAAAAAATAGTCCATCGATGCAGATAGATTTTTGACATTTTGCGTACAGTCCCGGCCAGAAATAGTGTCCCTTCGTCTTCGCGAAGGCGAAGACGCGAAGGCAATTCGCGAATTCGCGAACATTAAATTCTCACGAAGGCAAGCTGCAAAATATTTGCAGCTAGTGTGCCAAGGCCCAGTCTGGCTACATATGCGTGAAATACTACGGGCATTTACGCCTATGTGCATAAGCAGGCTGACCCCTTGACCTGCGAAGGAATGTGAAAAGAGGACATTAATTATGTCCGGGAACTATTCGCGAAGCCGCGAAGAAAAGGTCTTCGCTTTCGCGAAAAAAGGTATCCTAGTTATGGCCGGGACTGTAGTTTTAACACACTTGCTACAATTTATTACCTAACGAATTTATATGATATGATATATTGTACTAAAAAAGTGTGGCAAAAAAACTGCGCCAATCACTTATACCTACGTGACATGACTTCTGCGACTACTTGCTGTACTTTGATAGTCAAAATCGATTCTTTTCGCAACGAAGTCACATGTTTCGTTTTCTCAAGTGGTGCAACATTTTGTCAGACTTTGGAAAAAACAGCATATGAATTTCAGTATTTCTTTCACAGACAACAAACTATCAGCAGCAAGATAATGGTTTGTTTTCCGTGGTCTAGATTGGAGCCACATTGGCTGCGCTATTTAATCAACCGCTCCGGGAACGGATCAAATGTATTGTGTAGTGTACCGCCTAATTGTTTGTGAACATGAAATTCACACAATTATTTGCAATATTCGTCGTCTAAATGGGCATAGGGTTTTACTGAATCGACCTTGATGTGGGTTTCCACTTCAATGCGATTAAGTGATATCTTTGTCGTGAACTAAGGCTCGATTCTTACCTACAGCCGTATGTCCGCATAACCGGCAAAATTACGAAATAGTCACGTCACTAATAGTGTATAAGATGAGAATGTGGTGCGATTTCTTCGTGATTTTACCGGATGAACGGACGTCGGACATACGACTGTAAGTATGAATCGAGCCTAAAGTCTGACCAAAAATTGCTAACCCTAAATTGAACAAGCTCAATCTGCGGCAAAACTTTCAGTAAGTATCAAGGCCAAAGTTTTAAGTAAACTGACCAGAGGTCAGCTAAAGCCTGTTGTGCAGCGATACTTTCCTGCTAAGTTAATCAACCAAATTTTAGCCACACAAAATATCCGAAACGTGGAAATTATTTTTATGCTATACAAGTTTTGTTGCCAAGTTTTTGGTAAAACACGACACCAACAGATACACTGATTATTCTTGTCGCTGTTTGCTAGAGATTACTCAGCTAATATGCATATGTATCTATCAGCTGCAATTCTACCGCGATATGATGCGTAATGTGAAATTGTGAACCTGACCAAAAGTGGACCAAACGTGTGTAAGGTCAAATATTTTAGCATCGGATAAATTCTGGAGCAATTCAAAGACACCACATAGTAGAGCCCATTCATTTCTCCAAATGGTTTTTAAATTTTTTCAATACAAGTTCATAAGCCTGAGCTACGATTCTTCGAAAAAACAATTTTTTAAAAAGTTATATGTCCACCTTAAATGACTGAGTGACCAAACTTCAGAATAGCAATTAACAACCTTCAATTAATTTCAGCATACAGGGACAAAAAATGTTCTGAGCATGCGGACTTTGTCTATATTGCCAGGAAATGGACAAATTTTACACTACACGCAAATTCTCAAAACTTTTTGGGTGATATCCATAGTGAACCAAAGTAATTTTCGCTAACTTAGACACCACAAACAAAATTAATGACTGCATTTGCCACAGTGGCCACAGTGGTACATATTAAAGAGGTTTCATTATGTTTACTCCTAAAAAAGTAGCAGAAACACTAATTTTGATGCAAAAATTGTTAATATTATACATAGGACGCCACATTTTGTCGAACTAAGAAATCACCATTTCGTTCGTTTGCAGAAAATTTTTTTGCATCGTCAGCAATCAGCATCCGCTGCCGTTTGTGTGCTCGAAAAAATATTTTTACTCAAAAATTTTAGACAAATTAATGTCCAAAAATTCAGTTGATCCACACTTGGGCTGGGCCCCATTGGTTCACTTTAAGACCCGCGCTCAATTATGAACCAGAAAAAATTTTCAGTAATTTTCGAACAATCAGAAATTACAAAAGGCTGATTCGCAATATTTTGCGTGCCGCTGGACAAGTTAAAAACCTACATACAAAACGCCGTAGAAGAATATTGAGTTGATTTTGAGAACAAGCACAATAAAGTTGACCTTACAAAATGACAAAAAATTGGTCGTTCTCATTACGCTCCTATTTGAGCGTTAAATGAACATAGGCCAGCATCTGCTCACTACGATCACGTCTTAAAAACAAACAGTGACAAACTCTGGCTGGTGTAATGATTGTCTTTCGCAACTCACGCACAAGATTTGTTCCGTGTTTGCAATTTGCGTGTGAACATGCGTCGATATTTTGTAGTCAACGTTTTGCCCCCTAAGTCTGCCAGATATCAATAATAATGACAACAATGTGACTCACGCGCAATATCTGAGCCACATCAACTAAACGAACGCACATTGAAATTAATCGCTGATTCCTGTGTAATTTTTGTGCTAGACAAAGCAGTGACGCACACACAGTTGATTCAAAGTGCACAGCAAACAAACACACAAGCTCACAGCACACTCACAGTCCAGTGTTATCCACCAGAATCAAAATTAAAGACCTGTTGTGCTGTGGCACAACAGGAACAAGCAAAAGCTTACTGCAAAAGTAATCCAGTGAGTGAGTGGAAACTGGAAAGGGTGAACGTTTGACAACATTAGGCCTGTTGCGCAGTAAAAACTAATTGTCAGCCAGAGTAAATTTTAAAAATTTCAAAATTACATCATATGAAGAGTCCCTGACTCCAGTCTGTTTTATGATTTTTAGTCTTCTGAGCTCATATTTTTGCTTTGTTCTCGGTGCCGTTTTGGGCAAAATTAGCAGTACATATCTTATAAGAGGAGCCATTATGTGCAGTTTGTTTGATTTGAATAAAAATTTAGTAATCGCACCAAAATTTCCATAAAAAAGTAATAAAACTCAATTTTCCGAGCATGTTTAATTTGAAAATTGCAAGAATAAATATATAAATATTATAATTGTAAAGACAAAAAATGGTGTATTTCACGTCCTACTTCAAAAGTCAAGAACTGCGTCTGTTAACTAAAGAGGTTCTTAACTCTACTGCAGTGGTTATGTTCTGAAACAACTAATTAAAAAATTGAAGGCAATGTAAAAAATATACCTAAACCCGAGATCGAACTAGGGAGCTTTAGATCTTCAGTCTAACGCTCTCACAACTGAGCTATTTCGGCTTGAACATCTTGACAATTTAGGATCTGTAATTAGAAGCGTCAAGAATGTTGGATGTTTCATTCGGTTTAGGATTTCTATTGCCAAGGTGAGTGTGTACTGTAATTACTGTACTCTTGTACTGATATACCTACTGCAATTCTTACAGGCAAGGCACATATTGTAATGTTATTATTATATGCATATAGTAGCTTATATATTGACAGCAGCCTGTTGGCAGACAGCACACATTACACAAGAGACAGGCATTAGCAAACACACGCACACAACACAAAACGTAGGTAATTTTTCACGTAAGTTTGTGGATGCAGAGATTCTGCAAATCCTATACAAACCAAGTATAAACTACCTGTTGCGCTGTGGCGCAACAGGAAAAACAGAAGGCGTGATTTTTGCTACTACTGGCTGTACTCTTGACGGCTGAAAACTGTTCTTTTCGTAATAAACTTTTCACGCACATGGCTTTGTTCCAGGGCCCAGCAAGTTTTGCTCAAACTTTAGAATGTACCACCGTTTACGACCACCAGCCATTAGCTGGTCAACGTAGTGACAGTTTTAGCAGTACGGAATTTCTGATGACAGTTTGAAGCTTAAAAATGTCTTATAAAGATTATAGGTAGTAGGTACTATATCAATCAATCGGTGGGTTGTGAAAAAAATAAAACCAGGAAGAAAAGATGCCGCTAACACTGTCACCGAATGCTGCTGTTTGAACTTTCAATATAATGACATATTCTTGAGCTCATTGAACTAATGTATCCCTTAAGCAAAAAAACTTGGCATCAATAACAGACCAAAAAATTGGATACTTGAAAAATTGCATTTTTGTAGACTATAAGTATGTAAGTTGACTAATAATATGCACGAGAGTGTTTTCAAACAGTGCACAGAACAGTGAATGTTGCAAAATGAGCTACATACATATAAAAAACTGCGAAAAAATAATTATACCTATATATATATATATATATATATATATATATATATATATATATATATATATATATATATATATATATATATATATATATATATATATATATATATATATATATATATATATATATATATATATATATATATATATATATATAAATGAACTACATACAAAATGCAAAACACAGAAGAGAATACGAGAAAATGGGAGAGCTGCGTTGGCAAAATGGCACCATATAAGCATACAAAGTTAAGCAATATAGTCGTAATTGGCATTCATTCAAACCCAATGCCCTGACTTTCTGCCGTTTTTGACTTTTCCAAACTGCTAAGTTTTCTCAACTTAGCGCCGCGCCTAAACAAGTAATCAAAGCCTTTGCTTTAAAAGCAGGTTCTGGCTCGTGTCATCAGCAAACCCTTACCAACGGGTTCATTCCTTTACTAAATTAAACGAGTTATTTTAGGCTGAGTCAAAAAAGCAAAGCTTTCTGAGCAAACCATTGCGACTCATAATATTTAGTTAAAATTCAGTACAGCCAACAACAAGAGTACATAATAGGAAGAGTATGATACTTTCCCTATTATTTCTTGGTGTTTGCATCCGATGCGGAGCGCAAAAAAGCCCTCTTTTACAATTTTGAGCTAGTACCCCTTTTGGTTCAAGACACCAGAAAAGGCACCCCACTCAGTTCGAGACATTATGAAGAGTATTTAATAGTGTCTTGAACTGAGAGGGGTACCCCTTAAAAACCGCACAAAAAAAAGTGCACGGTGCGCACCGCATTGGATGCAAGCCCCAAGGCATAATAATAGTTCAATACTCATCCTATAATGTACTTTTGACAATAGGAAGAGTATGACACTTCGTATTAAGTACTCTTTGTACAACTGTGAACTGACACTATGGATTGAATAAAAATAAAGTACTAAAGACAGTCATTCTATTAATTAATCTGTCTTGCATATGACCGCAATTTCTGAGATTCAGAATGTCTAATTCACATTTAAAGAACCCTTCATTAACACTTTTTTTGAGACCCAATATTACAATGACTTAATAACCTGGAAATCAAACAGCATTCCTAGACCTAGAACCAAAAAAGCAACCCTGTAAACAAATGATCCTCTGGTCAAAATGGCGCTGTCTAACAAAATAAAGTACGACAGAGCAAAGTTATTAAAAAAATCTCTTAGAATTCCAACAAAAGAGAGCACCAGAAATAGACTTGGCCTTGGGCTTTATACACGCGGGCTATAAGTTTACTCCGCACAAATCTAAAGGGGACTTTTTTGGAAGCACAGCACACACATTCGCATGACATCCTGAATTAGGTGTGTGCATGCATGTGTGTGTGGCTGGTGCTAGGGCTGTTAGCGTTGATAGAACATAGATAGTTACGTAGCTAAATGAAAACTTCCATATATAGGTCTTCGTAATGGCTAAAATATACGAAAACATATTGATATACATAGACATGTTTCAATGCATTAGATGTTATATAGGTGTATAGATGTATGCGTATGGCAACGGCGTAATATATGTGCCATATATGCCAACAAACTGGTAGAAAAAACACAAGTAAAAGCAGTCTGTGCTAGCTACGAAGCTAAGTTAATAGAACCTAGGCAAATGAGATGAACCTAAGGTGTATCGCACACACAACCAACGGCAAGCAAAAGTTGGTGTATTTGTCGTTGGCTAAGAATATACTGACACTGACAGCTAGATGGATGTGCTTCTCTGGCCAACATTTCGCACAAGTGTTCCCCGCGGTAATCATCTTTGCGAATAAGCTCCAGAGTCTGCTCTGGTCTTCTTTACGAATTCAGTAAATGACATCTAGGGTGGGTTTCACAAAGGTAGTTTTACTAAAACATGAGTTCAGGACCTATTCACACCAGGGTGCATTATGCCCCATGACGTACGGCATGGTGCACGCCATGGAGCGTGAGCGGACGCACGAGCGGTCGCATGAGCGGGCCTACTACACTGCCTACTGCGTTACTTCACGCAATGCAGTAAGCAAGTGTGCGTGTGCGCCCGCCCATGCGTCCGTTCATGCTCCCTCGTGTGAATAGGCGCTCACGTAATGTTTGTTTTAAATTTGCACTTAAATTTCATTACAAAATATTGGCTGATTCGTTACGAATTTCGTGAATTTTCTTAAACCGTGGTTTTAGCGCAGTTGAAATTTTAAACCTGTAGCACAGCATGTCTCTGTTTTGCTTAAATTTCAGCAGAGCTAAAACCACGGTTTAAGCAAATTTACGAAATCAGTAACGAATCAGGCTATATTTTGTAATGAACTTTATGTGCAAATCATATATATAAAAGCGTACGTAAAACCATGGTTTAGTAAAACCACCTTTGTGAAATCCACCCGTAGTGTTCTGCTTATTAGTCTCACATAATATGAAATTAAGAAGCGAGTGGGTGAGAGAAAGCGAGCCATTTTGGAAAACACTTTAGCAAAGTGCCGGATATAGGACTTGGGTCAAAGTAGTTAACTCAGTACAAAACTCAATACTAAACCCTAATACTAAACTAAATACTCTAAACTATTATACGCGAGATATTAAAATAACTGCACGGAGCTCGAATCTCGAACCGTCGGAACTTAATGAATGGATGTGTAAAAACATTCTTGTCACCTTTTATAATCCTCTTGTTATTGTTGTTGTTATGACTGAACAAAAGATGCTTTGACAACTTAACAAAAACACAATATATATAAGCTTTATCTAAAATCTGACGTGTTGATTTTTCAAAAATCGTACAGCAGAAAATCTTGTCTAACGTCAGAAGCCTATAGTCAAGAGCTTTAATAAGGTTGATATCAAAACAAAAGCATTAAGTTGCTATAGATAGCCTAATTAAACAGCTGTTATGCTTTTAGCGGAGCGCCTACGTATCACAGAGAATCTTCAGGGTGTTTTCATCATGAGCAGACGCTTTCGTTCTGGAAACGTCGGTATAAATACATAGCTAACCTGATCATATTCTCAAGTTCTCAAAACAGCACTTCTCTGTTGATGCTAATACGCAACAGTGCGAAAACACTCTACAAACTTTGTTTGAACAAACAAGTAAATTTATTTTGACGAAATTCTCGTTTCTACGCTGGTCTTGATTCCTCGGTAAACCAAAGGTGCTCAATTTAGGTAAGGTTTAATCGAAGCCATAATAGTATTATTTGCTGCCTAGTGTTTTCCTTAAAAGGAAAAGGAAAACAACTGAGATTGAGGCCTAAACACATTTTCTGAAATCTCGTCGTAGGGGCTGTCGAAGGGAATATTTTCAGGAATATAATTCTGAGGGAAAAATTGCACCAGGAAACACTTCCCTGTAACAAGGCATTTGGGAAGGGGTTTAGAACTAGACTCAGGGGTGGACGAGGGTTGTGGCTTACGCGTGTTGTAAATGAGAGATCTAAGCCCACGAGACTTTTAGTGGATATGGCGCGAGCGGCTAAGTTTTGACTCCCAGCGCATAATTTTTTCTATTTTTCAAAATTTAGGATGCTTGCCTTTAAAATGCGGGCTTAGGTTGGGTATGGTTTAGGAAATGAAGTTTGTTAGGTTTGAGTTAGGCTATGAATGCATGAATCTGAAATTCGTTACGAAAAGAACAGATTGTAACTATCAAGCGTACAGCAAGTAGTCACAGAAGTCATGCCACTAAAATAAGTAAGTGGCGCAACTACTTTTTGTCAGACTTTAGAATAAAGTTGATGCAGAATGTATCTATAACCTATAGAATGTTCTATTTAACCGCGTGACACGAAGTAGTTGATAATGGTTGAGATTTCTGCTGTTTATAATGAAATATTAATCTAAGAAAGTGATAAATATTTTCAAGCATACCTATGCTGGATTGTTATTGCTATAAAAATTTCATAACAACATTCCATAAATTAGATGGCATATGTCAACTTCTATACGGAAAACCACCAAACATGTCGCAGAGGAAAAAGACCCGGGCCGATTTATAATTCAAAAGGGCGTTTGCTACGGAAAAATCACGCAAATGCTGTAAAAATATATTTGTAGGTTACAGCACTGGTTAGCGTGCTAGAAGTGATTTATACGATGTGCCTTTGAAACTGTGACTACAGCAACACAAACGCACAAGGCAAAAGAGTCTATGCTACAGTCTACGGTTTGAGACATATTTGGACGGCCTCATGTACCTTACAGTGAGAATATACCTACTTGATGCGCCAACTCTGTAAATAGCGGGAGTACGTTTTTTGCTTTAAGAGGCGTCACTAGGTGTTGTCTCCTCAAACGAGGTTTCACTTTGTTACCAATAAATTTTAAATTTAATTTTACTTGTGAAATTTAAATTTAATTTTACTTATATTAATTTAACTACATATTTAACTTATAACTTATTTAACTTTAACTTATACCTATAACTTTAACTTATAACTATATATTAACTTATATATTTAATTTACTTACTTAACTACATACTGTACATGGTTTTTACATAAAATGGTTTTAAAAACTAATTATGTATTCGCAAAGTAAACCGCCAGCCACTGAAAGCAAAGAACGTACTCCAAGAAAGGAAAAGTTACCCCTTGAAGTTTCTTCACGACTAATGGACCGGGTAGTCTTTTTTGTTGTTTTAGTATAGTATAACTAAATTAGTGTCAGTATAGGATTCTAAGGGTAATTCAAAGAGACTGAACTGCAACTAGAGATAAAACTAAACTGAAACTTCGCCTCTGGAGAAATTTTAGTGAATTACCTTATTAAGTAATTATTTACTTAATTAATTAATGCACATAGTAACAAGAGTACATATTAGGGTCCTATTTCCATATTATGTACTCTTGATACAAAATCCAAACTGAACTAAAATCCTAAATTCCTCGATGAAGCGACAATATATAATACCGGTGTAACACTCCTTCCTACTGGCTCCAGTATATGTCTGACCGACATTACTTAAAATCACAAAGTTTTCTGCGTCATTTAAGTGATTGACGTCATCACGTCACGTCAAATATAATTTTGTGCTGCCTGTAAGACCCGAATGTAAGCCTAGCCTCCATTAGAATATAAATAAACCATAGACTCTGTGGCTGTCTGCGGCATGTTTATAATAAAGTGCTGAGCGGGTTAGCAAAAGTTAATGTCCTTGAGAAGATAAAAGGGGTAGGCTAAGCCATTGGGACTTATGAGTTAAGGCTGCGTCTGTGAAGTCTCAGATAACAGAAAAAGCAATAAAAAGGGGGGAAATGCTAGTATTTATGGAACACGCAAGCTGATTTAGACGGTCTCCAAATGATCTCAATGGGAGCGCGAAATCAGCATGGTTAACGGTGTGGCAACGGGAGATTAAAAAATGTCATTAAAACAGGTTCTATAAACTAAAGCAAAGTTGCGTGATATAAACAATAACAAAAGGGTTGCCTTTGCTTCGCAACTGGTCGGCAACCCAAAAACACCAATTGGTCAACAATGTCCATAGGATAGCAACTGTAATAAAATTTTTGAAACCAAGTCAGAAGCTAAAAAGACAATTTTCAAGTTGGCTACGTTGCTTTGCTGGGTTTACTCGCAGAATAAACTTAAACCAGAGGGTTTAAGAGTTTTAAAAGCTGTAATTGAAAACTGGAAATAATGTAATATTAAAACAGTAATGTGTAAAATGTGTATTGCAAGTCTCACGTAAATTGGGTCCGAGTGACTCCTTTAGGTATTGTAAATGTTGCAAATTCTATGTGAATTCAATAGATAATTTCTTGTTGTCGAAAAAAATAAAAAATAAAAATAGTAATAAAACAGTCAAATTCACTGACTGTATGTATAAAATATGTACATCCCTTTTTACAGGTTTTAAATTAAATGTTAAATTTACAGTGTTATATACTTTTGGCATTTCAATAGGAAACTATACCGTCACTACCCCTTTAAGTTGAACGTTGCACAGGTCGACAAAAACATCCATTACTTTTCAGAATGACATTGAAATTTATCAACGGAAATTTCAAAAAAATTTCACAAATTTTGTTACAGCGTTGTAAAGAAATTGACGGAAATGCAACCACTTCTCCATGCAAGGTGTCAACTAAGACTGACTTCTAAAGTCTAAAAATTACTACACAGAGGTTGAAAATAAACTTACAATTTAGTTTAAAAAATCGTCTGCGAATACCGTATTTTTAGAAATTTATGCCATTTTTACCATTCTAATGCTATAAGTGGATATATATGTCTAAGGTTTTTCCTGTTCTTCAATTTTGATTTGGTTTTTATTCAGTCATTCCTGTATACAAAAATTACAAAAATGACATGTTAATCCACGTGGTAAGTTCGTATATGAAGTTAAGTCTACGCATTTTTAATAAAAAAGAATGTCGAAGCAAGAATCTAAAGATAGAGATAAAGATAATTGAAAAATATTTTCATCCATGACCACTACATACATCAGCTGAAAGAAGTAACTTCAAAGAAGCTTAGCCTGTCACACACATGTATTTATAACATTCGGAAAGGTTTCTTGGCAATATTGAAGCCCTGAAGAACTGTTTGTAAAAACAAGCCCCTTCAACTAAACGACGGTAGCAAACAACGTCAACAACTAAATTCATCACAAACAGTTGATGATTTCAATTTTATCGTACATTTTTGTTTTCATTAAATAATAATGCTAAAATAATTTATATTGAAAAAGGGCTTTTCTAGCATTTGAAAAAAAGATGAAAAAGCAACGAAATAACGTGCTAAGGGTTTATATCCCATGTAAAGCCCAACCCATACTTGTACATAACGTTTGTACGTTTGTACGTAAGTAAAAACATTGCAAAAGATTGCAAAAGTAATTTGCAGCTACAATAGCATTTGTGCTCTGCTTGCGGACAATTATGTACTTACAGTCACCAATACGCATAAGCAGCAATTGAGCTTAATACCGACACAGTAGTTTTCCAAAAATCTTCTAAAACATACATATCAATGAAACCTTTTCCAACTGCTACACAGACTAGTTTATATAAAGCGCAATTATATATTTGATGTTAAAATGTTGAGAGCATTTCAAATTCAAACTAGATGTGTATAAAATATTATATTAATATTATATTAAACGTAAAAAATAACAATTTTTAACCGGGAAAATTTTCAAAAACGGAAATTCCGTAATAATGAAACATTAAGCAAATAGGACCGTTCAAACGTACATACTTGACATAATGAGGCAGCATCCTGTAAATAAAAATTATAAAATATTAAATCGTAAAACAAGTTGCAATAACTGGTAAATTTAAACGTAACTCTCAGTTGTGTATAGAGACTGTACATTTAGTACTGTTTAAAAATGTCACTGTACTTTACATTAAAACGTTACAGCAATACGTACGGTTTACAGTTTATGGACTCGTTTTAACGACTATTACAACAATTTATAGGACTTCCAAAATTCCACCAGCAAGAGTAAATAATTCCGTAGTTTACAAAAAAAAGTTGTGTAACCATTACGACTATAGTCAACAACGAACAATGAACATCGTTTAAAATTGAAAAAGTTGATTTTTCTTTGGAAGTTTTCAATCTATTGCGGTTTAGGCTTAGATTTCAGTTCAATTTTTGACGATCGCAATAATTTCTGCATAGTGGTACATAAACAAAAGGTACCTAACACTAGTCCCAATCTAAAGCGTTCTTTTGGAATTACAACATCCCATTGAGTAAGTGTTTCATACCAACAAGTGTTCCATTTCTTGAAATGGATATTAGGTATAGGACTGAGTCGTCTGAGTGGCTACACACAGAGGTACAGTTAAACTATCGTAAACATGTTTGTTCTACTGCACTCGGAGCGTTAATGAATGTGTAAGGTTATAGCCTATAACTTGAACTTACTATTAACAAATTCATGAAAACTTATAATTCCATACAAATCGTAAAAAATCAATAACAATAATAATTGGTAAAAAACCCTACATTGGCTGCCATTTGAAATACATAGTAATGCTTTATAAAGGAAAGCGCGTTGAAGCAGTCTGACAAGAACAACAGCAGCAACAACAGCCTTAGCTCTTGTGGGCTTGTTTGTTAAAAAGTTTGCCGAACAAACTTGTTGAAATTTTTGCGCAGATTCGCAAATATGTTACTCCCATTGTAAAACGAAAGATGACAGGAAATTTTTTAATACTTGCATGTGACGCTTCTTACTTTAAAAAACAACTGTGTTTATCGCTTTGTAAGGTGGCCGGCTCAACACGAGTATTGTTGGAAACATTTAGTAAATTGATTCGAGATATTTGGGGTTAAATTGTGAAATCGCGAATCATGCGAACCACAAAAATTGTCACAATCGTTGGTCTGTGAGTTTATTGAAAAGTGGGGCCCAAATCAACTTTTGATGACTGAATTTTTTTCGACATCACCTGTTTCGTTGTGGTTGTTGTTTTTTGTCCCAGCAATTTTTTGCAGGCTTCACCACAAAACAATTAAGAAATTATTTTTAGTCATAGAAAAAAGTAACGGTGTACAGCATATATTAAACGTTTAGAAAACGGCTAGACACAACGACCGAATATATAGGCTCTTAAAATAAGTTAATTTTTAGAAATGAATTACGTTCAGAGTTTCAATTAGCGAAGTTGTAGAGCTTTACTTAGGTCTAGCAAAAAGCAGACATGATACCTCTTGAGCTTACAAACAGTGAATCATACAATACAGGTGTCTGCGTAGGAAAATGTGTATCTATAGTCACATAATGTAGCTAAGCTTAGCTAATATATACTTCCAGATAGGGTATAATTTTCGTCAGTTTTGTGAGAAACACTTTTGACAACGTAACTTATAAGACGATTTAATAAACATTAATAAAATTCATGTAAAACGAGCTTAACGAATTCAAACGTGAACTGAAAATTTACCCTACCCTTATGACTCATCAGTTTTATGCCTCTGTAAACTAATGGAATCGTTAGAGTTCAGTGACAGAATAACCCTTTGTTAGCTGAGTTTTTCGTCCAAAGTGGACAGGGCAGGGGTAGTCATCGGTGACAATATCGCTAAACGTAGGGTATTAATGCAGCTTTTCGTACAACCAAGAGTACATAAATAATGCGGCAAACTATAACACTCTCTTCCCTATTCCAGCCAATCGGTCGGAACGATGCTCTGGCCGATTAGCACTTTTACGCCTTCATTTCAGGGGGGGGGCGGTTATACCGGCCGGACTATCGTTCTAGCCGATTAGCTAGAATAGGGAAGAGTGTCAAGCTGTTCCTTTTTATGTAATCTTGGTAAAACATATAGGATGCACAGTAGTTGAGGATGCCACTTGCCAAATGGTGGTGGCACTTAGACATTTTCTCTATTTTTTCTCATCTAAACTTTTTGCTTTGCAGATCATGAATGAGATTCACCAAGTGCGTATTACTGTTGTTTTGATACCGCAAAATAATTTAAATATGATATAAATATGATACTTGGAATTTAAATAAAATACTTTTGATATTTGATACTTGGAAAAAATTTAAATATGGTATAAATACAATACTTTGAATTTAAATATTTTTGATATTTGATACTTGAAAAAAATTTAAATATGATATAAATATGATACCAAATAATTTAAATAAAATACTTTTGATATTTGATACTTGGAAAAAATTTAAATATGATATAAATACAATACTTCGAATTTAAATATGATACTGAATAATTTAAATATAATTCCATAATTTAAATATGATACTTTTGATACCAATTTTAATATTGATACCGGTATCAAAAGTATTAATACCCAAGTATCATATTTATATCAAAAGTATCAAAATGCTACAAAACCAAACGAACTACCAGCATACTGCCTATTCATTGATTTTCTTCTACTTTTCCGCCTGAAATTTTACACAAGGGTGCCCCCTTTTGTTTTTATGGTACAGCTCGACTGGCAATGCCCTCTAAAAATACAGAAACGGAGCAGTAGACAATTAAAAAAAGAAGGCGGAGCTAAAGGCGAGATCAAAGAATGCCGCGGTTCTTAGCCTGCGCAAACATCAAAAGGTGCCGCCTTTAAGCGTGGGAATCAAAATTTTTATATTAATTATGATACTGGAATTTAAATACAATATATAATTTTGATACTTTGAAAAAATTTAAATATGATATAAATACAATACTTTGAATTTAAATAAGATACTTTTGATATTTGATACCCGGAAAAAATTTAAATATGATATAAATACAATACTTTGAATTTAAATATGATACTTTTGATATTTGATACTCAGAAAAAATTTAAATATGATATAAATACAATACCTTGAATTTAAATATGATACTTTTGATATTTGATACTGGGAAAAAATTTAAATATGATATAAATATGATACCAAATAATTTAAATATGATACCATAATTTAAATATGATACTTTTGATACCAATTTTAATATTGATACTGGTATCAAAAGTATTAATACCCAAGTATCATATTTATATCAAAAGTATCAAAATGGTATCAAAACAACAGTAGTGCGTATAACTTAAAGTCTGTCTACTAAGGGCCAATTCATTTACTGTATTAAACGGATTGGACTTATTTTAGTCCGAGGTTTTAGAATGGCAAATCGGGTTAAAACTAAACGAGTTAAAATAAGTCAGCGGCTTAATTTTAGTCTGACCCTATTCCAAAACTACCCCTGGACTAAACTGATTTAACATGCACGCATATCATAAGCGCGCATAGTTAAGTCCGTTCAGTCCGATAAAAATGCAAGTTAAGTCCGATTAATCCGGAGGTTTTGGAATGCATTTTTCAGCATAATTATTAAACCGTTTAGTCCGATTATAATGAATCCCTTAATCCGGTAAAGAAATAGGCCCTGAGTCTAACACGTGTTTGTATGAAATACACATAAATGGTTCATTACGACGTTGTACTTCATTCGAAAAGAACGTATTAGTTGGAGTCCAAAGTTATAAACATAAACACCTTTAATGAATCCCAGGGCCTTATCCAAAATTGGATTTAACGGATTTGGTTTAAATTAATTTTGCTTATAAAACAGTATAAAATGAAAATAGCCGGCAGAAATTTTGCCCTACACGTGTTACATGAATTATCTTGGAGTGTGCCAAGTTTCATTGAATTTAGTTTACCTGACATTGCGTTACTGACAAAATAACCTTAAATCTAATCCGATAAATCCAATTTTGGATAAGACCACCAGACTACCTGTGTGTCTTGACGAAAAAACAAAGCTTGCAGAGACTGTTAATTCTGACAACAGACGTCATCCACTGATTCATACAACAAAAGATTTCGGAATGAACTTTTATAATTTTTTGAATGAACTTAACCATTTTGTGGACCATGTGCAGTGCACTACCGTATTTCAGAGGCAGAGTCATAGTTTCTGTACTTTTCCTATGCAATTATACGGTGTCACAAAATTGAATAGCATAACAACTATATCATAGTCGAAGCACTTTACTCGCACACTCACCTGTACAAATACAGAAACATAACAGACAAGCACAAGTATTAAAACAACAGAAATATAGCAGTTTACAGTTAAATTATGAAAACAATAAACGCAGAGTGACTTACGTATATTATAGTTTTAAATTTTGACACTGAAATATTATATAGACTTCTGAATTTGAATCAGCAACTACCATGTATTAAGTAGAAATAGAACTGAATAATTTTATTAGATTGTTTTGTTTATCTATTGTAATTTGAAAAAGAGAAAGGTAATACAAATAACAAAAAAAGAAGCCTTTTGAAACAATTGAACCATATAGCCAGAGTATACAATATTGTCAAGCAAAAATGTAAAAACGCATGTACTCTTAATGTGCAAAACAGAAACAAACTTGCGACAATCATAAATAAAGTATGCAAAGCTTAACAAGTAAATTGAATTTCAATGTATCTACTTTTCATATCTCTAATTAGTGATTTTGGTGATTAAATCGCATGTTCTATTTTCTCTCAGTGTGCAACATTTAGGTCATACTTTATCAAACAAAAAATTATGTAAAACTACTAAATATTTTTTTCCGAAATTTTTTTTTCAAAATGAATTTGTTTGAAATAAAAACTAAGCTTCCGTAAAAGTTCACATAAATTGATAGCAAATCATCCTAGCAAGTCAAAAATTCCAAATCAGTCAAAAAATTCTTATGATTGAAATTAATTAATAAAATATACATACAAGTAATAGTTTATATAAATTTATATAAAAACAATTTATAAATTTATATAGAAAATGATATAAGCTATGTCTGACTGCATTACATATAATTTAACCATATCATGTTATTGCAATGTTTAATTTATAATACCGTCAAAAGTAATTATTTATACATTAACAATTACATAAACAAGCACGTTTTGCGAGTTAGGTTAAACTTTTTAGATAGACTGCGTTGCGAGTTGCTTGCAGTGCTGAGGATATTCTTCGAATAAAAAACGCGGCACTTAAAAATTTTCGAAGCGAACATATTTAAAAAACTTGCCAAAGTACTATCAGTGTTAAACTTAACTTAGCCAACAGTGTCTTCATCAGAAAAAGTTTATAAAGAGTTAGTTTTGCTTAAATCTTGACACCTACATAAGAGATGCAACGTGATCAACGTGAAAAATTTAAGTTCAAAATTGATGACTGTATTACAAAACCGTATATACCTACATAATAGCCATTTTAATACATATCTGAATTAGTAAACTTTCTATAGTTTACAGTACCTTTTTTACAGCAGTTGCAGCGCAGTTAGAACGAGTTACAGTTCTCATGTTACAGCAGCTAAACAACGCACACGCTCATTCTGTGCTAGTCAGCTGATGTACTCTAGGCCAGCTCAGCTATTGTGTTGTAGCGAACGGCGTCCATACTCCACGGTAGCCGCCACTGGGCATGGTTGCCATGTCCTATAGACTAGTTCAAAATTCCTTGCTTCTGACGCGCTAATGAACATTCTACGAAACACAGCTGCGACAGGTTTTGTTAAATTACTGTTTTCTGCGAGCAAAAGGTGTTGGCACTGAACAGACGTAAATGAAAGCATTGAGCAGGCAGTTAAACGTACGTACACACACGCTCACACAAGCAGTGTTATTTGCTGACCTAGCAGCAGTTTAACACTAGAATAGGTGCATTTGTGTGCTCTTGCACTTGTGCTGATGCACACGTTTGCACTATTGTATGTACGCGGTGGCTGAGGGTGCCGCGTATTGTTATACACAAGCACAAAGTGTGTGTGATAAGCACATCAAACAACTTAAATCCTGCCATTAAACAATAACAGTTACACCTGCTACTGTTACACAGGTACAACAGTTACCTGTGATTTTAATAAGTGTTATAGAAATACGTAAACACAATTTTATGTTTTTTCTAGATCTCCATACGAAAAATAAGAATTTATAAAGCATAAGCCCTGCAGAAGATTCAATTAACAATTTACCTACACAAAATAATAAATAAAGTTTGGCTTACCTAAATTGGTAAGCACCAGGCACAAACATCACGATTATAAAGATACTTAGATACTTAGATACAGCACATACTTAGACCTAGTTCATATTTGTCCATATCCATAAGGAAATATCCTTAAGCCAGTGCATAAAAACTGCTAAAGATATCGACGCAATGATTGACATCTGTGAGTCTCGCTTACACTATAAAAATTGGTTACCAGATGCGTTGGTTATTCAAACTTTTTGCTTGCGTACAAACGGACACCCTTAGGGACAAGTATGAACCAGGCTTGAAAGCAAGACACCTAATAGGACTGTCTCAAACCTGATACACGTATAACGGTGCAGAAAATGTGCAAGGAATGAAAAGTAGCGGAAACAGGCTTTCTGCAAACAAAAATTTTGCCGCAACATAAAACAAAAAATCAGAGGACGAAAGGTCATAGAAAAATTAGACTGGATCATGATTTGCCTTTTCCTGAGTCGACAAAAAACACCCCGCCGTCGGTCGCGCAATAAGTGGGACAGATCCCTTCCTCCCCGGGAGGTCCCACGGGTCCGGGAGGTCCGATGGGACCGGTCAAACCGTCCCGCCCTGGGATTCCAGGGGTTCCTTTGGGTCCCTTTGGTCCAATGGCTCCGGGGGGACCGTCTTCTCCGGGACTTCCGTTGGGTCCGGGGGGCCCCTGTGGTCCCACATCCCCAATTTCTCCAGGGTCCCCTGGGACTAGGGCGCTGGATTTCGCGGGGGGGCCCGGGTCTCCCACTGAGCCGTCCTTTCCCGGTTCGCCGGGGGGTCCCGGGGGTCCACGCGGACCCTGCGCTCCGGCTTCTCCGTTCTTGCCCGCTTCGCCGGGCAAACCCGGTGCACCAGGATCCCCTAAAAATAAACAAAATAAATAAATACACAAAAAATATAAATAAATATACATTTATTAAATACTTAAATTTTAATTGAAATCAACTTCAAGAAATTTCATATCCAAGCCCGAATTCAAAATGAATAGGCTACATTACTTTTTAGAACTAATTTTGCTTTTCTGAGACTATGGAATTTTGTACTATTACTATTCAATGCACTTATTTTGTTTTCCTCACAACATGCACATGCTGATGTTAAAAATTCTCCATTACAAACCATCCAGATAGGCCCTAATTAATTGATAATTATCACGTATCGTCTTGCTATTGTTCCGCAATCTTGTCTTCCAATCAGAAGGTAATCTTAAATGCTAAATTTCGCTCTTGCTAAATCTTGCTAAATTCTATATCTAAATATCAATTTTTTTTATATCTGCCCCTAAGGTGGTCAAGCACAGGGTGGTACACAGCTTCACTTCCCTTCTTGGTTTTGAAACTATACCAGGCTACGGGTGATAACTCCAAAACAAGGGTATTCTAACTGCATACGGTGTGTGAGTATAGTATATACAGTACAGTACAGATCGAAATTAACCTCCTATGACGCCGGCATCAGCAGCAGTGACGCCAAGCCGGCGTCAGTGATGCCAAAGTGGCATCACTGACGCCAAACTGGCATCACTGATGCCAAGGTCACTTTCAAGCTAGTTAAACGACAGCTGACAAAAAGCTGACTTTTACCTTAGCAGAATGAACTCTATACTGAATTCAAAGTCAACGAGGGGGCGCGGGCGTGATTCTAGTAGTATAGTAATAGTTTTAAATTTAGTTTAAATTATAGTGGTTTTTTAATTTATAAATAAATCCCTATTATAACTATATTTATAACTAAATCACTGCTTGCCTCTTTTCTTTTATCGGGTTAAAGTATTTCCTAGACTAAAAATTAACGAGGAAGCATTTTCAGACTAAATTGAGATCAGTTTGCCAATATTATTTCCGTCAAATCACTTATCTAGGCAGTATAAAACTATAGCAACCTTAACTAAAAAAAACGGAGATTTTAAATTTTTGTCATATTTTTTTTAAAAATGGGTCAAAACAGACAGTTGATGTATCATATGAATCTTAATCATATTCAGCTTATGTTAGCATCTAAATTTTTTCTATGAAAAGTCTATTTTTCCTGCAAAAAAGAAAAATCGTCCGTTTTTTTTTGATAATGATTTCCCTAAAAAAACGGATTTTTTCAAAAATAAAACGGAGGTCAATAAACACTCAAAACCTGCATAAACTTCACTTTTTAACACTCAAACATCAAGAAAAATCTTTTTTGCTCATCAACATCGTATAATAGAGCACTTCGAACAAAGAATTGTGAAAAAAAAATAACAACTAATGCAGACAGCCTTAAACCTGAAACAGTCGATCACCAAAATAAGTGCGAGCAGCTAACTCTCGACTGCAATAACGGGTGGCCGACGCTATAGGGCCCCCTATTCTATGCAGAGGATCCTCTGATCGCGTTCAGCGGCTCAATTTATCTCCAAAAGCATTAAAATCCTCATTTCGAAAAATTGACCGCTGATGACTCCCAATGTTAAATTCCTTAAGCGGGGTCGTGGGGGGTCCAAAACATTTTTTAAACAAAAATGAATCTCGAATTCGCGTTCAGCGGCCTAATTTATCCCCAGGGACGTCAAAAAAACCATTTTTAAAAAATTGACCAATGTAGACCTATCAGGACCCTCACTGTGGGGCGGGATTGACTGTGGATTCATTCCAAGGCTTTTTTTCTCAATAAAGTTAATAAGATTCAAAACAGGACTATATAATTGTGATCTAAACACGGATCAAACATTCAGTTTTTTTTCTAGAAAATTTATCGAAAAAAAACGGATGCTGTATTTCGGAGTACACGTCACTCCGAGGGATAAGATTGTCACAGAAGATGGACAATAGTTTAGATTATCATTGTGGTGAGTTTGGGAGTGATTGGATGGATGTTAATGAAAATATGATACTTTATCCAAAATTTCCGAGGTCAATATTCCGACTCTAAATTTGGGCGGTCTGAGAAATTTGAACAAAATTTTTTGAACTTAACTTTTGGAAGTTACTGCACCACTAAAAATTAAAATTTAGTCTTTTTTCTACTTTCTCCACGATTTCTGGCTCTGTGTAAGTCATGGACTCTGAAAAAAACCCATCCGTTTTTTTTCGAAAAATGGCCTTCCGTTTTTTTTAGTTAAGGTTGCTATACATTGGATGCAACTTCAAAAAAATTTAAGTAACCCTCAGTTTGAAATCCTATTGTTTTAAAATAAATTAATAATATGGCAACAACTTTTAAGCCAGTTCTAAATCAGTCTGTTTTCAAAAAGTCTGTCATTGTTATTAGTTAGCAATAGTTTAATTATTATATACATTTTATACTAATTCCCTTCATGAACCAGCAAAAAATATTATTTTATTGTTTTCTTATTTTTGTAATTATTTATTTAACTAATGTTGTCCAAGTTACTTCTCCATTTTTAACAACTTGTAAGGAGTCCAATCCATGTGGCTACCTACATAAAAATTGCTTTGAAACTAACTTTTTTCTGACCCTTTGTCAACTGTTATGTGTGCGGCTCGAAAGTGTTTGCCGAGGTGCAACTGGCGCACTCATGCGGATTAATGTTTCATACTTACATGTTGGCTAAGCACTAGACCTGCATAACTTTAGTATGGACAAACTTGACCTCAGTGACCTTCATTTTTATGCAGGTCTCTCTCGCAGTAATTAGTATTGCGCCAATTGGACTTGAACATATGCTTCGTAAACGCTCACGTCTTGACAGCTGACTTAGGGCTAAAGTAACAAAGCAAAATTGTGACTTTCAGAAAATTGGAAAGTCAAGTTTTACGTAGTTAGCTAGGCTTGGCTATTAGAAAGTAAGAAAGTAGAGGCAACATAAAAAATACCTAAGCTGCATCAGATATGTAAAGGGATAGCATATCAAACTTTATTTTAACGTTATTACAATCTTAGTATTTAGTAAAGTTTAGTAATTAATTATATACCTACTTTATACCGATAAAGGAAAAAGTCATTCCGTGATACCAATTTAGTTATAAATATAGTTAACGTAAGTATTGGGTCATAAATTGCAAATTATTTGCAACATTATTGTTAAATAACTACCAATTTCTAAAAAATAATTTATCGATTTAACCAATCGAAATTTGATCAGATTTAAGGGTCTCATAAAACAATTTAATGACTAGTTGGACATTGACCGTTATTGCTGCGGTATTATTTGAAACTTTACTTCAATCCTTAACTATGACTTAAACTAAATTTAAAACTACTACCTATTACTACTACTAAAATTACGCCCACGCCCCCCTCGTTGACTTTGAATCTAGTACATAGTTCATCCAGCTTAAGTAACGAGTCAGCTATTTGTCAGCTGTCGGTTAACTAGCTTGAAAGTGACCTTGGCATCAGTGATGCCAGTTTGGCGTCAGTGATGCCAGTTTGGCGTCAGTGATGCCACTTTGGCATCACTGACGCCGGCTTGGCGTCACTGCTGCTGATGCCAGCGTCATAGGAGGTTAATTTCGATCTGTACTGTAGTATATACATGTAGTTTTAAACTAAATTTAGGGGAAAGGTTGGCGCCTCAATTTGTACTACAGTCCATGAAAACAGCCAATTTGCCAACCTGAAGTTCCTGGTGGCCCAGGGGGTCCCGGGGGTCCCGCCGGACACGGAGCGCAAGGAGGGGGCGAGGTGAGAACGCAAGGTGTGGTCGCGGGCAACCCAGGTCGGCCGGGGGTTCCGGGATTGCCAGGCATCCCGTTGGGACCGTTGCGACCAGGAGATCCCGGAAGGCCGGGAGGTCCCGGAAGACAGCAACCTGAAAAAACAACTAAATAGTTATTAATACTGAAGTTAATACGAGAATGACTATTGCACAGTTTCCATGTATACTTGCACACTATGTTTGTTATTTTTGACGTTTATTTGTTGTTGATCTTTATCCTTGAGCTCAAGATCAGCCCAAGTTTTGTACTCAGGGGTAAATGGGACGTTTTTAGCGACAAACAGAGCTACAGATAAAGCAAGCAGACTTGAAATTTTAATTTCAAAATAAACAAAAAACCTTCACTTTTTCATGATTTTACTTGACCGCGCTACAAGGAAAGGAATCCGTGACTCTTGAGTTACGCTTATCTGTTGCAGTATGCAAATACATAAGTTTGAATGTAATCCAGTTTTACATAGATGCGGCTATACTGACTCCCCCAAACCTGACCCCGCTCCCCCTAGATCGGCTATCACCCCCTCAAGATTTCCTCAATTGCACATGTGTGGCTAGGGATCAAAACTTCTTCCTGCAAGTCAATCACAGACCTGACCTCTTGAACTTTGAACTTTACCTGAGCACGCGCTTGAGCTGCCCCCAGACCAACTGGCGCCACTCCAGGACTGTCTGGAATGTCTGGTGTTGTTCTGATTTAAGTATGACTTTTTCAGCTGTCTGATTTCACTGTTCACATCACTGGCTGAGCTCTAAAATCATAAGGACCAGCATTTAAGGACTTTTCATAAATGTTAACTAAAAAAGATAGCTTGTTTTTTAGGTCAAAAACATTGGTTTGATATAAACTACATAGTGTACGCATTAGATTTTACGTTAATTATGAATTTGATGATTATGATGAATATGACTTTAAAGAAAAAAGTTTGTACTTTCCATAAAAATCACAAATTTGTCCTTTCCATAAAAACCACAAGTTCGCCCTTTCCATACCTTACAGAAGGCCACATCTGCTTGTAGTCTGGCTTGCAAATGCTGAACATAGTTATAGGCTAAAGGCATGCTAAGGCTGACGGCCAAAACGGCGAAAACACTGAAACTAATGGACGTTAAGGCCACGACTCGGTAGGCTTTCTCATTAGCGTCATCTTCCTTTGATGGTTGCTGTACTTGACTAGAACCCATCTTCTAGCAGGCAGTGAAAAAAGTTATGGCCCAAAAACCACCACACACTGCAGAGTTGGGAATATAATCGATTAAATGATCAATATCTGTCGGTCAGAGTTCAATAGAGGTGAATTATACTGGAAGAAAACATTAAACATTAATTAACATACTAGACAAAAGTATGTAAGAAAGTTTTGAAGAAAGCGCGGCGCGTAATAACTAGTGAAATTGTAATGTTTTGTGTTTAAAGTTCAAAAGACGGGAACAGCATAGGTATTTCGACAACAAATGTAAAAGTAGATGATTTCTACGCCTTCTATATCAACTCTTGTGACCTACAAGCCCTCTAATATATAGCACGCGAAACCATCTTTGGCAGTCAATTTTAAAACTTTTCATTTTCTTCGTATAACTTTGACTGACAAACTAGGTAACGCGCATCGCATAGAAGCTCTCACTATTGCGACTATAGAGGGGAGAGCAAAATGCAGGCAGCATAGGTAAACGCACGCGATAGGTAATTTGACGTTCAATTAGAAACTTCTCAGGAAAACCAAGTCTTAAAGTAAGACGTTTCAAAATTGCACAAAATGATGATGACACAGAAATAACCACGACAGGCAGTTTGCCACCATAAACAGCATTTTATTTTATTGTCGTTTTTTTAGTTTTTTACCGATTTATTGTTTTTAGCAGTTAAAGTTTATTAAAAAAACTAGTTTTTTGTTACATTTTAATTAGTTACATACCTTGATTATATAATTTATTTTGCTGTCACTTTACATTATGTAATTAGTGCAATTGTTAAATACATAAAAATACTAATTAATTGAATTTAAATCATCCAACCGGAATAATAAATACAAATACTCCGAATTCAATTGTATATGTACATACCTATAGAAGGCTTTCGTACATCGAGCAAAGAAATTGCGCGCCGACATCAATAATTTAGAATAAAAAATAGTGAAATGAAAACAGTAAAGCTTATACAACAAACTTGATCATGCTAAAGTTATGCCTATGCATGTAAATTTGACTATACGTTCAATAGTGTGAAATAACTGAGCAGTATTACATACCAAGAGTACACTATATATGTAGTACAATAGTACAACTTTTTCACTAATATTTTCATTGCATTTCTAGCCTGCTCCAAAATATGTACCACTATGAATTTAATGATAAGCAGAGTAAGTAAACAAGAAAAATAGACAAACATGACTTTTACAAATATAATTAAAAATAAACTACATTCAATAGAAATATATTCCTATACTAACATCAGCTGACTTTATTAACTGAAGTTATTAGTATACCTACAGTAGTCAGTTACATTCTATACATACTGATAACTGTTGCGGCTGTTATTAAGACAATTCTCGAAAATGACTGTAAGTTAGCTTTTTTGTTTGACTTCGTTTCTTGCTTATAATTGCATGATTAAAAATTCACGAGAATTAGGAGCTGTGGTGTAGTGGTTAGATAGAGTTTCCATGAGCTGCGACTGCTTCTTCAAGTCTGCAGTACTCGCCAGTCGAGTTGAGCTTACAGTTTATCTTTTATGTGGTTTTGGTTCAATTTAATCCGGTTGAAAACTTCGGATTTGGCTAATTGTGAGCCCGTAAAATCTCTCAGAAATGGTTGTGTGAATTTTTCTATGTTAGACATTAATCCCTGTGGGGTTAACGTTTAACTGAAGAACTTTAACTTAACTTCAAAACTTTAACTGAACTTAAATTTAATTTTAAACTTAACTAGTCAACGATGGGTTGCCGACGTAGGCAGACCTCTATTCTAGGCAAAGGACCCCCTATTCCAGGTAGAGGAACCTCTTTCCAGACAAATGACCCTCTAATTTAAGCAGAAAGCCTTGTGTGGGCCGAGAACCCAATGTTCTAGGTACTCATTTATTTTTGGCAAAGGACCCTTCAGTCTAGGCAGAGGACCCTCTATTCTTGGCGGAGGACCCTCTTTTCTAGCCAGAGGACCCTCTATTCTAGGTGAAGGACCCTCAATTCTCAACAAAAAGTGGTCCACTCTTCGCAGACAACGCTTAGCTGTAGCCGTCGCAGTAGGTGCCAAAGCGGTCCAAGGCAAAAATTGACTTTGTATTTTTTTGAAAATTTTACCCCTTTGGCCGTGGAGTGTCAATGGGGTTCGAGAAGGATAGTTGAACAATATGGGCCCCAAATTCACACACTTTTTGGGTGGGAACCCCCCACCAAACTTTGGGACCAATCCACCTGGTAATACCTGAAAAAACTCTAGTGTCTTGCAAACGATAAAAAACACACAGGAAAACAAATACAATGGGTTGCACCCCAGCTTCGCGGGGTTGGCACCCAACAAATATTTACTTTAACTATGTAAAATAAAAGTTGGGGGTTTTACTATAACTTAAAATTCAGAAGTCGTGCTTTAACTATAAGTTTGACTGAAATTAAAACACACTTACTTTAATTTGAAACAAAAGTTATGTCAAAAAAGTATAACACTAACCCCCCGATAATCGGGCAAATTACTCCCCCCTTCTGTCGTCAGCTCCCGCCCACACATACGTCCGCAGTGTAACTGTACCCATGATTGAACATAACCTAATTAATGGTTTTCTATTGCCATTGTTATATGTTATTTTTGTTATATGTAATGTTATTTCAGTCGTTTCCTATCCGACCTTTGATCCCGCAGCTAAAACTACAAGAAGACACAATCGGAGTTTTGTGCAAACGATTTGAACAGGAACGTGATCCAATCAAGAGACTCGATCAGATTCGTCATATTCGTCGAAAACTCTCGCATCTAAGCGATCCGCCAATCGGAGAAGTAATTCAGTCCGGTATTTTGCCGACCATTGTTCAACTTCTAGCCGAATCGCCTGACACCATGTTGCGCATAGAAGCAGCCTGGATTCTGACCAATATAGCCAGCGGCCAAACTCAACATACGCAGCATGTGGTCAGTTGTGGTATATTTCCAGTCCTAGCCAAGATTATACGGTCTCCCGTACCTGAGGACGATTCCAATTGGCTGAATTTGGTAGAACAGACAATCTGGGTTATTGGTAATGTAGTTGGGGACGGTCCCTCGCTTAGGGACCAAGCTATTGAGTCTGGAATGCTGGAGCTACTGCTTGAAATGCTGCGACAACATGTGGGGGGCCGTCTCCTAATTTTACCAGTGCTGCAGCATACACTCTGGGCTATAGGAAATATATTTAGACACGGGGCTTTTGGAAAAATGACCCTGTCGCTACGACTAGCTGCTGAAACCATCACTGTGGTGAAACCCTTGCTAGACGTCTATCAAGGAGACAATCTTCCCATGTCTTGGATTGTATGGGCTTTTCATTATATATCGAGTTGTGATCGAAACCACGCTCTGCTACTGACGGATTTGAGTATTGTCAATCATTTAGTGGAAAGTGTCATTCAACGCTCGTCTTTGGCGCTGGTCAGCGCTGCTGTGTGTACGCTACGGTATGTGATATCGTCTAAGGCGGAGCTAAAATGGAAAATTTTGAGATCGCATTCTGGGTTTCTGCCCAAATTGAAGTTTTTGCTCAAACATCCGACTGAAAAAGTTCGATCGCGAAGTTTTGCCCTTCTAGCGGCGTTTACGGACAACGTTGACGCAGAACTAGTAGAAGAAATTTTGTCGGCTGGAATTTTACCAATGGTCTATCGACCTTTGAAACGCGGTCCTTTGTCGAGAAAAGCCGATTCGGTTTCGATTCTAATCAATATCGTGCGAAACTCAACCCTCAGTCAGCTGCGAACACTCGTCGATAATGGTATTCTAGACATTCTGGAGCGGAATTTTCAGGTGAAAAATGATCAAACGCAAATTTGTCTTGCTGAATGTCTGCTTATTTTGCTGGAAAAAAGCATAGGTACTGATTCGTTATCGAAAGACTGCGAAGCCATCATGCAACTTGCGTACAGAGGAAGCTTACAACATAAGCTGGAAAAAAGCCTGAAACTCACCTGTCCTTTTGAAGCTTATCAAACGAAAGTGGAAATTTTACTACGATTTTTCGACTTTGATTTGTAAACACTCGTTAATGAAAAAAGTTATTAGTTCTGCCTGTGGGATCACAATAGCTTATACGAAAGTGTGCAGTACTCTTCTTAGTTGGGTTTTGCATTTGTAATCTACGTGTAATAATTAGTGTTGTTCCGTCAGAAAATTTTAGTTTAGTTTTAGTTATAGTTTTGGTATAAACTATAGTTTTAGTTAAGTTTTAGTTACGGTTTTGGTATAACCCTTAATTTTAGTTAGGTTTTAGTTATAGTTTTGGTAGAAGGCTTAATTTTAGTTTAGTTTTAGTTATAGTTATGAGCAAGGAAAAAAATTAGTTTTAGTTATAGTTATGGTATAGTTTTAGTTATGGTACAACTGAGTTTTAGTTATGGCATAGTTTAATGTTATGGTATATGTAGTTTCAGTGAATTTCAAGTTTTAGTTATGGTATAATCATATTGATTTTATCGTGATTAACTCTACATACAATACCCAGTGGATCACGTAAGATACTTCACAATGAACGACCAAATCTGGGGCTATAAAACTCAACTAGTTTATTCTATTGAATGGATCTTTAAGCTGCTTTTTGGAAATGTAGATTTTTGTATAAGGCGGTAACTTTTAGTACTCACTGTCACACAACAAAACCTATGCTTAATTAATCAATGAGCAATTTGATTGCAACTCTGACAGTCAGGTGTTTGTGCAGCATTGTCAGATACAGCAATGTACACGGCAATGAAGTTTAGTTCTGCCAATCAACTATGACAGGCGCACGGTTGCTGGGTTTAAACTCTAGGGTAAGGTACATTTTCACGAAGTCAAAACTTTGATCTCTTATAACGCAGAAACGTTGCGTCCTAAACCCCTAGTCACTATTTTGTTCTCCATTAATTTCTCTGTTGTATAGGTACTAGGTAGTGGTTCGTGATCTCTTTACGACCCACGTAGCTCAAGCAATGGCCAAAACTAGAAGGCGTCAGACTATGGCTGCCTAGGGAGAGATATACTCTAGGCATAAATCACTGTCTCACACTCCCTTATCCAAAACAGATTAAGCGGATTGGATTAGGAACGGATTTGATTAAGAGGGTAATTGCGTTTTTAGGTGTTTTTTTGGAAAACATAGCTCAGCGTTTACAAATTCGAATCACAAGCGGTCATTGCATTAAGTATAACAATATCTTGTCCACGTGCATGCCATGCATTGACTTTAATCTTTGATTTTCTTTCAACTACACGTGGCTAAAGAAAGGTCCATGCCAAATTATTAAGATTTTTTACTAAAAGTTTGCGCCACAGCTCTGAATCATACGTTTGCGCCACAGCTCTGAATCATACGTTACCTGTTGAGGCTGAAAGTTGGTATAAGGTTGTTGACATGTTTAAAATCCCTAGGCATCTTCCCCACGTTTTTAATAACTTGTCATTTTGCTGAGAAAATGGCTTTGAAAACAAAGGCAAAACCGAAAGTTTTACATATTTTCTTGTAATTAAAGTTTGATACCCCATACTCAACTGAGGGGGGTTCACCCTCTCAGTTCAGTACCCCATCTTCAGTTGAGGGGGGTACCCCCCCTCATTTCAAGACATTGTCCTGTCATTGACATGTCTTGAAATAAGGGGCGGTACCCCCCATAAACTGAAGAGGGCATACTGAACTGAGGGGGGTGTACCCCACCTCATTTGAGTACGGGGTCTTCCGTTGAGGGGGGTTCCCCGTCAAAACCGTACATAAACGGGCTATTTTGCGCTCCGCATTAGACGTATGTATGCATATACGCCCGTCCGTATGCATAGTAGGAAGAGTGTCATACTCTTCCTATTATGTACTCTTGGTCCTACTTACTGTCCATAAGTCGCTAATACATAATTACGTATTCTCCCATCGTTTACCAAAACTTGGAAGTTTTGGTAAGCGTTTACCAAAACTGTTAGTTTTGGTAGAGTGCATACCAGAACTAGGGAGTTTTGGTAAGCGTTGTACCAAAACTACTAGTTTTGGTAGAGCGCGTACCAAAACTAGGTAGTTTTGGTAAGCGTTATACCAAAACTAGAGTTTTGGTACAAGTTTGCTCAAAACTCCGCTGCCCTTAGTTTTGAGTAATAGTTATGGTACAAGCCTCCAAATTAGTTTAGTTTTAGTTATAGTTTTGGTAGGAGTTCAATTTTAGTTAAGTTTTAGTTATGGTTTTAGTACAACGTTGGATTTTAGTTTAGTTTTAGTTATAGTTTTGGTATAACTGCTGAAAATTAGTTTTTACAACTAGTTTTAGTTTTAGTTATGGTATACCAGAACAACACTAGTAATAATTGATGTATAGTAAAACTTGATCAACTGCAGTACGACTACATATACATAGAAGAAGAGTGAGACAGTCGCCGTTTTGTGTGCGCACACTGTCTAATTAAGGTAGATATTAATTTATTTTCATCCTGAAGCTTTGAATTACAACCTTTTTTCAAACCAAACTAAATACATCGTTTCTGTCACGTAATTTAAGTTTAATCCCTTTAGTTCTCGGTTCCTTATTGGATACTTCTGTAGGGTCAAAACAATTCAAATAGAACATATAAGCACGTGACATATAATTTGTTAAGCACGTATATATATATATGTATAAGCACGTATTTTTCTTTTTCTTACCTTTCATCAAAGCCTATGTATGTATACACAAGTACATTAGGCTGCATTTGCATGTCAACACGAGTACATTATGCTGCGTTTAGTTGTGTAATACTCTGCCTGATGTGATGTTCCTATCTTTTGTTCTATTTTCCTGTCGGAAAAAATTTCTGATACGTCTCCAGTTGACCAAATTCGGCCTAAAAATGAAAAAACATCCATTTTTTGGGTACGCCACTGCCTTTTACTACAAATAGACTCAACTCATTGCCCTTGACAATTCTACGGAAACAGCAAGATAGCGTAAAGCTGAAAACGCTTTTATAAAAAGTAAAAAAAACTGGGACCGCCACTGATTGTAATGAAACATTCAGTTTCATATAAATTAAACACCTTGTGAGTCCCGATCATATGTAGTTGTCAAGCTCTGGAATTGTTTTATGTAGCGTGTTAATTGTTATAAAAGAAGCTTAATTTCTGCCTTTTCTTTCATTTCTATTCTTCCGCTAGCACCGCAAATGTCGCAGGCAGAATAACTGTAGCAGTTGAATTCTTTTTCCTCATAAATTTTTCGAAAATGAAAATTACTACGACGAAACCGATAATTTCAACATATCATAAATTTGTAGAAAAAAGGTGTACGAAAACTGTAGAATGCATGATTGTATTGTCCGCTAAAAATTGTCAAAACTAGACATCAGAACTGTTAGAAACCGGAAATTTAACTGTTGAAACTTTAGAAAAAATAGCAAGATGTTACTTGCTCCTTTCATGCTGAGTTTTCAAAAAACTTTTCAAACCGTGACAATATTGGGGCTTATTTCGCAAAAATAACAATTGCTTTGTTATGACAATGCGCTTTGATTTACAACAGTTTAATTGAAATAGCATTTGAACTGAATTTCTTTTTTTGACGTTTTCTAAAAAGAGTGTTCATGAATTAGATTATCTGGCTTAAATTATCTCCATAAATCTGCCTTAAAAATCAATCCAATTTCATTTAATTTTCGCCTTTTGGATTATGCGTAATATGTACGTAGGTATACTATTTTTATTTGCCGATTTTCACTTTTAACATTAACCCTTTCATGCCTGAAGTAGGAATTTGGCACTCACATGGTGAATGCCCAACTCGGGTATTTAAAACTTGGCTAGTTTATTCTAATCAACTGATCTCCAAATTGTTTTTTCAAGAATCATTATAGTATACAGTTGCCCAGTGTTAGTCCTACTGTGTACTGACTTGACTCGTTGTAAACTAGTGCTTTTATAGCCATATAACGATTTTCAGTTGCGACCCCAGTAATCAGATATGGCGGGTTTTGAAGCTTTTTGCCATTCTTCAACTGTGAGAAGTTGCCGTACTTAAAGTTGAGATTAGCTGTGACCGCATTTATTGCAGCATCGGCGCGTCATAGACCCTTAGAGCGACTCTATTTTGCTCACCAGTACTTATTTTCCCGCATCACAATGGTTTTGCGACGCGTACTCTGCGATGCACGACGTAACTCAAGCTGTGGCAAAAAATTAGGTGTCGGAGTAAACCTGCCGGAAGAAAAAACTTAAGACTTAATCTTAGGGGCTATTCCTTTAAAGGATTAAATAAAGGATTCCTTTAGGATTAAAGGGTTAATTATAATCGGACTAAACGGTTTAAAAATTATGATGAAAAATGCCATTCCAAAACCTCCGGATTAAACGGACTTAACTTTTAGCGCGCTGCTTTTTAATCGGGCTAAACGGACTTAACTATGCACGCTAATGTTAAGCGTGCATGTTAAATCCGTTTAGTCCAGTAGCAGTTTTGGAATGGGGTCAGACTAAAATTAAGCTGCTGATTTATTTTAACTCGCTTAGTCCGTTTAACCCGGTAAAGAAATTGGCCCCTAGTTTAAAAACTTTTAAAAACTACAATACGTTACTTTACGTATTCGTGTTTAAAACCTAAACCAACCCGATCTACATTCCTATCAGGGAGAGAAATTAGATATGAAAGCAACTAATTCTTTAGCTTTTCGTTAAGCTTTTAACAGTTTTTTATGTCTCACAGATCTTTTATGTTTAGCACATAGATGGGATCAGATCACATATTCAGCAAATGTGCAAAACTGGAATTTAATTAAAATAGTTTACCAAGATTAACTAAAAAAATAGTGGACTTCTTGTGGAATATTAACTCTCAACGAACTGTCATTAAGTATAAGTAAGAATTTGTTCTTAAAGTGTTTTTGATAATGCAATTTATCTATATGTACCAAACTTTGCTAAGTTGGAGTTATGTATTACATTAACTTAAAAAATCAAAACTTTTTCTTTTATCTTGGCGACGAAATATTTATTAAGTTGTGTCGATGACATAAAAGTTTGTCAAGTTTTTGCAGTTACACAAAAGTTATATTCAGCCGGTTAAATAAAATGTTGAGTTCAAAATATTTAGTTCAAAATCGTTAATCAAAAATAATGGTATGTAGTTATCGGCAAGACTTCAATTAAAATATTTTGTGCAACGCTATTATCTAATCCAGTTTTGACCATGTTCTATTTTAAAAGCAAAACCTGAAGATTTTTTGCTTTTCTTTAACAAAAATAAATTTTAAAAGATTTCAGGTTTCACAAACATGGCTCTTTTTCTTCTACTTCTTTAAAGCTTTCTTAAATAGGTTAATACCTATGTTTATGCTTAAACCAAGTTATAACAATTTTATGCCAAATTTACTGACCCGGTAATCTGTAGATGTACTACTTTGTCAATATGTATGTTACTGGCTATTTCACTTTGGACCCATTCCTATACCGTACCGGAGTTAATTTAAATTGGACTAAACGGTTTGAAAATTATGCTTAAAATTGCTATACTGAAAGCTACAGAATCAATGAACATAACAATATACACAAATGCTCTACATATGTATGCTTTTAGTCAGTGTAGTCCAGTGGTGGTTATGGAATTTGTTCAAATTAAAATCAAGCAGCTGACTTATATATTTTAACTCGTTTAGTCCGGTTAGTCCGATATGCCATTCCTAAACCTAGTACTTAAATAATTAATCTAGTCCATTAAATCTGTTAAAATTTCGTACTTTGTTTCAGAAACAACAAATTTTTAAAAATATCTCGGCTGTTTTTTGAGGATTTGAACCGCCACACCACTTCCTTACTAACAAAGATGTTACCCATTAAGCTACGTCACCCGTCTGTTTTATGTTGCAATTAGTAACCATAGCAACGGATTGTATCTTAGTCATTACCAGGCTTCACCATACCAGTTCTATAAATAGGCTAAGCTTAGTCATTCATGTTACCTCAATCAATAGCACTACTTGCCCATTGTGTGGATTACCTGGCACCAAGAGTACATATTTATATATTTTTATATTCTATATGCTTAAACTGGGATTCATGAAATATTTTCTAACTTAAACTCAGTGTAAGTCTAAGGGTCAATACATGACATTGATTAAACGGATTAAATTTTTCATTTCACCAGTAATTCATTATTTTGTTTATGAAACTGTGTGTACTGAATTATGTAGCCATACAAACGTTGATAATTCCCTTGCAATAGTGCACAAAATATAGTAACCTAAACTTTAATGAAGTTGTAATGTAAGCAAAGTTCAAAATAACTCTTTCCTTCCCACAGTAGTATTTAAACTACCAACTGCAATCACATTTGCACTCTCAGAGCATCGAAATCTGTAGGACTGATGTTTCACAAATGACTTAGTTAATGAAAATATCTTAAGGCAGGCGGCTTGGATTTGGTACAAAATTGGCGAAGTCGGGAAGGAAACGGTATATTTATTGTATAAATCACTCTCATTAATGTAACTGTGCAAAAAAGTTCCCTTTTACGAGTAAGACGAGCTTCATACTTCGCGAAAAGTGACGAACGGTGGCTAGAAACTGAGGAAGTAAAATTTTTGCGTTTATTGTATGCGGAAGTCAATTGGAGTGCCCTGAAGTTTTTATATTAATGATGTATTCTTCGTTAACGTCATTATTTACAGAGTTCCTTAATGTGTTGCTTCAAATCTGCTGCACAGCCTGTTTCTATTCTGCTGAAATTTTAGTTGAGAGAAAACCGGGTTTAACAAAATCGACAAAATTTGTAACTAATCAGATGATATTTTATAATAAAATTGCATGCAAATCATATGAAAACATACGTAGAACCCGGGTTTGGCAAAACCATCTTTGTGAAGTACACCGGAGGCGTTTTCAAGTTCGACTACTTTTCACGTCTACTATGACAGTCTTTAGATTGCCCTTATGCATTCCACTGCTAATGTTGGGGGTATGCTATTTAAACCAGCTATTTAAACTAATTGCAAACTAATCAGCTGTACTTATGAATGATCAACGCCACTGTTCAAGTCACACTCTGAATGAGGTCTTAAACGCTAAGGTTTACTCAATTGTTTCGGTAATTTTGTTTATCAGAACTTTTTCATACTTATAGCTCTAGTCCGTTCAATCATTCATTCATTCATTCCGTCAAAGTTACGAAAACAACAATAAAAACTACTGTATAATCACTGTCCATATAATTTGTCTAGTCTTTCTGTCAGCCTTTATGATAGAAAATGTTGTCAACAACAAACAATGAGTTGTTAGTATGATGTATGATTGAACCCTTAAAAGGACATACGGTATAAATCGTCGGACATCAACATTTTCATGTCCAACTCGTGTTATATGTCTTGTCACATGGCTTTATGAGGTTATCTCAAAAGCAAAGTCGCCATTGTTTGATCAAACTTAAGAATGAAGCTGTCATTTTCTCACCAAAAACTCAAATAAAATTTGCAAAAAATGCAAATATGTCCCAAAATTGTCAATACTGAATCTGAAATATGAACATCAAATTGTTTTCTATACTTAAAACCACTCAGCATGAGTTTTTAATATGAACAAAATAGTCAATTTGTATATTTCAATACGCTCAATAAAACTTCTTTGAGCTCAAAATTCACCCCCACCCCTCAAGGTCAATTTCACACAAGAATTTCAACTAAAACCATTACTTGGTTTTTAGTTTTAGAAAATATAACACATTTATATTCACAGTAACATCACACACTATGTTAATATGCCTTATAGTTTATGACATTGAACTTTTACAGTCATAAGAATAACCAATACCAATTCTTCTTTTTGGATTGAATAACGGTGTTTGTTATTAATAAATTATTTCTAACCAATAACACCTGTGTTTAAAACTACTGAAATGTCACCAATTTGCAACTTTTGATTTAGTAGAATCATGTATTGTCATGTATTATTGAGTATTTGATTTACATTGGTTGAAAAACGTGTTTTTAAACTTACAAAGTTCAATTTTTTGTATCTGTGATTAACCTTTGAATTTAGTCATTTTCTTACTATTATTTTTTCCGTAAAGTTTACTTTTATTTTTACAGGAATGCTAAGATGTTATTGGGTGTTTGGAAATATGCTAATTTATACTTTAATTCTAAGCTGTACATTGGAATTTGTGTATTCAGGTACGTTTATAATTTATTATATTATATTAATTTATTAAATGTTTTTTAAAATGAATTTTATATTTATATAACTACCCAATGGGAAAAAATCACATAATACATGTATGATACACATAATACATACGCATTCTATATATTTGTAAAACATTACTTTTTGTAAAACATGGATTAATTTTTTAATAATATGTATGTAGATATAAGGATAAATAATGAATACTAATAATCAATAAATAATAAAAAAAATTGACCCAATTTATTAAGCCTCACAATCAACCATAAACCAAACTTTGTCAGCATTTTTTGTTTTTTAGATTAAATTTTTTTCAAAAAGTTTTTCTAACAGCAGTTAAAATAGGCTAATTTTTCTTTATGAATGAAAGTTATCCGATCGATTTTGGTTGGTCTTGTTTTTGCTACGTTAACCAACTAATTTCATTGAGACACTGAGGAATGTCGGTTACCTACCGGTGTTGCTGATTTTGGTATTTTAAAAGTTTTTGCTGATTTCACAGTGGACTGCGTCAAACTGAAATAATTTTAGTCTGAGCTTGAGCTAAGATCCAGAGAAATAGATTTAGTTGGTGCTGGTGCAGCGCGCTTAAACCGATTTAAAAAATTTAAGCCAGCGCAAAAATGATTAAGCTAATCTTCAGCTAAACTAATTTGGTTCAGTCAACTGTTATTCTAATAACAGCATTAAAGCGCTATCAAGGAGCCTCTATCTGGCCATTGGACAGAGTGTCATATGTACCTACTTCATTTATTGTTTTTGTACTTCGATGGTGTACATTAGACAATTCACTCAACCACATTTTCTGCTCTTTAATGAAATTCTGAACTTTAATTTTGAACCGTTTTGTAGACACATTGAACGGTTTTCAGGTAGTTTTTCCTTACTTAACGGATTAATTCATATGGATCAAAAAATCATTTGTTTACAAAAAAGCTCTCTATTTAATATCACTAAGTGTTGACTTATAAGCCACAGTCACTAGTTGATTCAACGTTATTGTGTTATAGCATGTAAATTCGACGTCAACCCTCAGGACTTTCCCATCCATGAAGTTAAAGAAACTGCACCAGTCGGTATGTTATGACTGGCCTAAAGTACACTTTGAGATTATGTTGAGGTCATTTTGTCCCCAAATCCTCCAATCATTCGCTTCACCGATAACCTTGAGTTCTACCATAATCGTTGCTTAATCTTAAAAAGTTTTCACTGCCACTATAATCAGAGATGCACGGGAAAAATTGGCGAGGGGGGTGCTCGACCCCTGGCGGAAGGCGGGTGGTCCTCATTTTGGTTTTTTCCAGCAAAAAGTTTTCAGTTTCTCGACTTTTAACTCATTTTGGGGGCAATTTTTGGCCTCAGCGGCAAATTTTTGCAATTTTACGATTTTTTACTCAATTTCGGCGGACTTTTTTGGCCATCTGAGGGGTAGGGGGGGGGGTGGAAGCGGAAAGGGGGAGGGAAGTGCCCGCTGTCCAAGGGGGGGGGTGCCGAACTGCCGACCCCCCTGAGGAGAGTGGGTGGATACGCCCCTTACCCCACCCTATATGCATCTATGAATATATTATTTTAAAATACGGATACAATTAATGAATGCAAGGTTTTTTTTAGATCACGAAATATTTCGAATCACTTTCCAGCCAAAAGACGCAGAAGTGACCCTTGAGTCCTTGCAAGGAACACTTAACGGCTACTATAACAACAAGATCGCTGTAACGGTTCGATCCCCCGGAGAGCTAGCTATTATCGTAAAGGACGAACTACAACTCGTAAGTTCAAGAATTGAAATTCGTTAACATGCTTATGAATGCACAGTGGAGACGAAGCAGTGTTAGTTAGGCTCGATTCATACTTACAGCCGTACAGCCGGCAGAATTACGAAATAGTCACACCACTAATATGAGATCAGATTGTGGCGTGATTTTCTCTATTTGATTGTTCTATTTATTCTATTTTATATTTTGCGGATGAAACATAGTTTTAATGTCAATGTGTATGTTTTTTATAAAATTTTAAAGGTTGAAACGAGCTTTTTTCAACCGCTGGGTCAACAAGGTAAATATCCTAAACTTCGATTTTATCAGTTATTCACAGCAGCTGACCGAAATTGTGCTTGTCCTTGTTATCATGTCCTTATTGACAAGTGCGATTGTGCTGTACACTGTTGCTTTATAGACAGACGTTTGCTATTAATTTTATGTATCTTTACAGGACTTAGACCATGTTACAAACATTTGGCAATTTTTGAAACGTTTCACCTTTCAAGAGCTTAGTCAACAATCTTAAAAAATCATCAATATTTTTATGCTTTTAGACTTCACTTTTGTTGGCAAAACTCATTGGAATATTTTATTGTAATTCCAGCCTAAATTTCCATCGTCAGTGTCCAGCGCTTATCTGAGCATTTGGGTGAAGTGTGAAGGAACGGTGGAGTTGATCGGAACCATTAAAGTAGAAAATGTGAACGATAACGCGCCGAAATTCTATGGATTGCCTTATGAAATATACTTGTCAAAGGTTCAATAGCATACATTGTTTTATAATTACTTTCAAGCATTTAATGATAAAGAATAATTTTTATAAAAAATAGGTAAAAAATTGAGGTATTTAGTTAAATTATAAATACTCAAAATGTCTACTTAAGAATAACCGTTTACATTACTTCAGAACACACCGATTGGGCATACTGAAGATTTGCCGATCACAGTATTTGATTGGGACCCTGATCCGGAATACAGCGTATCACTTTCCTTGGAGGCAAGCTTTTCTGGTTTTCTTGAATCCTGTGATATTTATGTTCACCAAACATTTCCTATCTTGGTGCCTTGGTGGTATGTACATATATGAAAATAACTCAGAACTAAACTGACCTATTAGAGATAATGGGATAAATTTTTGCTGATAAATTTGTCATATTTTTTAGAGAATTAGAAGCGATAATCGAATAATCAAATACTTTACACACGAATACAAATAATCAAGTTTTTGACACTTTGATTTGTAGAGTAAATGTAAATAATGAAAATTTGGAAGCTGTAAAATTAGTAGTCCAGTGTTTAAATTATAATCACTATTCATCAATATTTTTCATCAATTATCATCAATACATTAAAGTCTTAGTTTTGGTAATTACTCTCGTAACTTCGTTGTAAATTAATTGTAAAGTTAAACATTTTTTGGAGTCGTACTTTATTAAACTAAACTTTTTGTTTTCAGAAAAATTCCCAATTCAGTCAAATTTTCAGCTTGGAGACTCGCGAAGATGCAGTCAAAAGTTTGCCCGCCCTTCCCCTGCCTGAATCGGCCTTGCAACGAAGCTGGAGTCCAAGTCAACTGCCGCACGTTGTTTTGCTGAAAATATTACAGCCATTGACTGATCATGAATATCGATTATCGATCATCGCCACGGATAAGGAAGGAAGGACCAACAATGCTACTCTAACTGTTTATGTCAATGATACGAATGAAAGTGATTCGATACACTTTCAGGTGAGAAACAAAAAATGTTTTTTTGTGCAGACGTAGAAGGCATTTTTAAAATTGGCAAGTTTTCGACGCATTCTTTTCCATAAAAATGCGGCGAAATTTTTCTTCTAGATTTATCATAACCAACTTAAATTCTAAAAAAGTTGTTTAAAAACGGTTAAATCAAAATGAGCTTTTGCTCGCTACAATTAGTTCTAGTTATCCCATTTTTGGTTGCAATCCAGTATCAGACATGATTAGCATTTTCATATCAGCATAACCAATATAAACCAATACATCACTATTTTTTCAGCAAAATCTCGATGCTTTGACGAATACAATTCCATTATGTAATTACAACACAGAAATTGTCGAGAATGCAGACAATGGAAGTGTAGTTATAACAGTGCCTGATATCAATGCAAGTTTTTTAATTGTTTTTATAAATGTAATTGTGCAGTTTTATTCGTTCAAGTAATTGAATTAGATATTCAATTAAACGTTTCACACAATCAATTATCGATTATATTTTGGCAAAATTCTTCTTTGAAGTAAAAATTTTTAAAAGGTAGATTTATTACTTGTTATTTATATTATTTTTACATTATATTATTTATTTCTTTATTTATTCTTTTTTCCTAGTTAACATCTATGACAACCAAATAATCTATTATCTATCTATCAAGGCCAATTGCAAGTATGAACCGGGCTTAACTCTATCCAAATGTAGACCAAATTAAACCGGTAGCTAGGGCCAGCCTAGTTTGTATAAATAGTTTAGTGTTACATCATTGAAAAATATAATGCAAAAAAACTGTTTTTAGAACCAGTCCTTAGTCCTTAAAGACGACACCATCTCCGCAGCTTTCCATATTAACAGCAGCACAGGCGTGATAACAGTTATCAATTCGGAGCTGTTAGACAGAGAACTGTTGTCAAGCAATGCTGTGTTAGAAGTGAGTGATGCTGTATAGAATACAGTTTTTGATTCTGACATCAAGGTCATTTGTGTACCAGATTGAACGGAATGATTTTAGTCTTTTTTAGCAGTCTTACGTAAAACGTCACCAGTACACGTTTGAATAATTGTCTGTAACATATTTGTCACTGCGTCGCAGGCAATGGCATATAGACATTTATGTTGCATGTGCAAGATATGTATGTATATTCTTTCCGTTTTCTGTAACATAATGTATGAGTGGAAGTGAACTAAGTTATGTCGATTTGAATAAGTCTTTGAGCCCTATTTGTATCTTTGCTTCAGAAAAAATCCCGATATTAAATTTAATCAAACTACAGTCCCGGCCATAACTAGGGTACCCATTTTCGCGAAAGCGAAGACCCTTTCTTCGCGGCTTCGCGAATATTTCCCGGTCATAATTAGTGTCCTTTTTCACATTGCTTCGCAGGTCAAGGGGTCAGCCTGCTTATGCACATACGCGTGAATACGTGTAGCGTACGTATTTCACGCATATGTAGCTAGGCTTGACCTTGGCACACAAGCTGCAAACAATTTAGCCTTGCCTTCACGCTAATTTAATATTCGCGAATTTGAGAAGGGCCTTCGCATCTTCGCCTTCACGAAGACGAAGGGACACTATTTCTGGCCGGGACTGTATAAGCTAAATTTTGACACATATTAATCCAGTATTACTAAAAATATATATTACTACAAGTTGTATGTAATTTAGATTCAACCTATTGACTCGACTGAAACGGTATGCTTAATTAATGTCACAATTGTGGACGAAAACGACAACGATCCTGTCTTCAGCCAACCTGCCTACGAATTCACCCAATTCCGGTTGCTTACGGCAAACGCCATTGTCGGAAACGTATGCTTTATATTGAATCCCTTTCATTCCAAATAATTTGATTAACGTTCATTTTACCTACGTTACGCGAAACATCTTCTAAGGCTGTAACATAGTTTGACATACTAAACATTTCTATTATGAGTATCGACCTTGTAGTGCACAAAAAGCTGTGAGCTACTTCGATATTTATAGGTATAAGTCAGTTGGCTACATGTAATGTAAATCTAAATGTAAACACGTGTATTATATTTTAATTTATTATATATAATGCATTATATGTATTCTAATTGTATTCTAATTTATATTCTAATCCGTTCAACGTCATTTTAGACATATATGTCATATACGTAGTTTTAGACGTGAAGCATAAGCATTAAATCTTAAACATTGTTTCTTAACATCGTGAATGTAATTATACATATGTAATTTATCTATTTAGATGCATTTGTTGCATTAATCTGTTCATCTGTATTTGTAATAACGTTTGCGAATCAGCTATTTCAGGTTGCCGTTACGGATGCGGATTTGGATGCAAATGGTCAGGTGGATTTACGACTGCGCAACCCGCACCCAATATTCGCTCTGGTGTCTGGGCGCAATGCAGCCAACATAGTCGTGCAAGAAAACGCCCCTTTGACCAAATTACAAAGCCAGTATCAATTGGAAATCGTGGCTACTGATAGGGGAAGCCCGGCCAGGTTAGCTAGTTAAATAGATAGTTAGTTTTTTAATTAGTTAGTTAAACAATTTGTTTACAAACGAGTTAGTTATTAATGATCCGCTGAAACAATGATCAAAAGGCAGACAAAATATCATTCAGGGCAAAAAACCCAAAAAAACCCAACCCGACCGATCGTGGCAAAACTTAACACTGAATTGGCTGTAGTGGCGGCCAGTGATCTTATTGGAGCACGTGCACAGTCGTCTAGCCAATCAGAAGCGGCGCTCGCTTCTGATTGGCTAGCCACATGTCGCACAGAATGTCAACATGTGGCGTGAAAAGTACGAGCGCATCTGCCTGCGCTATAACACAGGCAGAAAGGAGAGTGTCTCACTCTTTTTCTAAATAGGGTGAGACACTATTATGTACTCTTGATAGAGCGAATAACGGAATGTATTTTTAATTTAATGCGATTCATCCTATCTTGGACGTGACGAATGTTAAAATTATAACAGCCTATCTTCAGTTTTACTGTTTTCTAAACACTCTACTTACCTTCTTGCGTTTTATCTCCACTTGTTATTTTAATTGTGCGTCCGATTGTTCTCGTACATTTTTTTACATTTACTTCATCACCTCATTTTCAACTACTTTTTCTGTATTTTATGAGCATAAGTTGTTTTTTATATGTATATCTTTTCTAGATCCGCAATGGCCAAAGTGGTAATCTACGTGAACAATTCGGCCAACGCGCCCACCGTTGCAACCCAGCTCACACCGATGCCTTATTTTGATCGAAAAGTTTACAATGTCTCGCTGCCAATGAAAGTACCCGTGGGAACAAAACTGATTCAAGTTCGCGCTCAAACTTTGGTCAGTTTTTATTCGCGCCTTTAATTTAGGCCTAGAGTTTTGTTTTGCAGAAACAGTTGAGAAAACAGTTTAAAAAACCATACACACAGCAGAATTTTTTACTACTCTTTTTGTTACCGTAGAGCTGAGAAATTAGCAATTTATTTAGCATGAGTAATAATCAAGCAAATTAGCATTTGAGCTTTAAAGCCCAGCGAATTGCTGAATACTGATTCCTATTTGTCGATGGTGAAAGTAAAGTCAGAAATTTGGGAAAGCGCTTATTCGATCAACCTAAAATACCGCCAGGCAACACATGCACTTTATAGCTGTAGCTACTTCGAATGTCAGTACATTAACAAGCTTTTCTGCTGAGTGAGGAGTGGTTCTATAGGAAGTGAAGAGTGTCTATATTCCACAGGAAATATTGAACGCGGCCATTTCTTGCAAAACGGAATTTTTAAGCGGCAATGTTCTTTTAATACTTAATGACACTAGAACAGTCATAATACCTTACTAAGCTGTCGTTACTGCTGATAAGTTGAAGTGCAAAATTTAAAATATAGGTATACGTGATTTGAAAACGGTTTCAGAAAAAATAAGGCTCGTCCTGGCCTTGAACCAGGAACCTCTCGCATGCCAAGCGAGAATCATTGCAGTCGACCAACGAGCCCTGAAGTTGGTGTCCTAAAAGTCAAACATGATATGTAACTGCTGGTACATAGTTTACATGGTCAAGCTGCAGAACTTGTTAATGCAACTAATTACTAATACCTAACCAAATTAAACTTTGTTTGGTTTCGCAGCGGTTTAGTTGGAATAATTATTAAAAGTTACGTACCTCTACTGTTTAAGAAAAATTTTAATTTCGACTGTGATACATCGACAACGTTTGCTAATTAGCTACGTTATTTATTCTTTTACAACAGCTGCCGGTTCGCTCAGCAGTTAGAGCGAACGCTTTACGAGCGGGTGTCTAGTGGTTCGAATCCACTCCGGCGCGTTTTTCCTGTTGCGCCACAGCGCAACAGGCACTTTATACTTGGTTTGTATAGGATTTGCAGAATCTGTAAATTAACACACCTGACAGCATGCCTACCTTTTGTGTTGTGTGCGTGTGTTTGCTCTTACCTTTGCTGTAGTAATGTGTCGGTCATCAGACTGATGATAACGCCATGTTAATTGCACTGCACTACCTATATAATCTATTATATGCATATAATAACAGCGCATTAAATCCAGCTCAAACTGATCAAATTGAAACTTCAAAACAAGTGAAAGTTTGGTGCAAAATGTAATCATTAAATGTTGCAGCCTGCTGTTAATTAAATGAAACCACTTCCGTATACTACGGCAAAGCCTGTTGCGCAGCATAAATTAATTAGCAACCAATCCTAAGTGTAGTTTTTAAGAGGTGTGCGACGTAACGCGGTGAAATGTTTTGTATATCTGCCAGCCTAATGTAAGGTATATTTAAGCCTCGTTCATACTAGTCCGTATTCCGTAAGTGTGCGGCCAGGCGGTACTGCTGTACACTGAACACGGCCACCAGTGCACAGGACACAGGAGGCTGCAGCGCCAATCCTACATACACAAATCAGCTCCAAGCACACGTAGCTTTTGTACTAGAGATTAAGCTAATATGATCAGACACTTCGCTTTGATCTGAGCGTAGAAAGCTCAAGAAGCGATTTTGAATATTATGCATCCATGCATATAAATTTTTGGTGAAGCATTAGCGCGTTGGGTTTTGCAGCAGATATTGAATGTCAACGTTCTGCTATGCATTTTGCATGTGTTTCAAATACAAGTCAGCTGACAGACAGAATGTACCTAAACGCACACGCACACACAAACACACAGGCAGGCTGCAGCACCAGTTACAGCAGGAAAGTAACAGCACAGTGAAAGCAAATAGCAGACAGGCTGTGCAGCACTGTAGCACTCAGCAAACACAGTCTTAAACAGTGAACGCAGACACAGTGATACAGCCGCCACACAGTAAAACATACAGCCGCACACGCAAAGCATACTTTGTACTGCAGCACACTAATCATAGCAGAATGAACTTAAATACCTGTTGCGCTGTGGCGCAACAGGAAAAACGGAGAAGGAATCGAACCGTCAATTTTCAGATTAATAGTCAGAAACTCTACTATCTGTGTCACCGCTTCGTGACCGTCACTATAAATAACTGATATATTGAATTTATTGGGATCGTGCAGGGGAATCGTGGTTTTAGCAATAATCACTTAGCACACATTGTGACACGAGACTTCCTTTTCACAAGAATTTTATACGTTTTAAAAATAATGGTTTACCAATGATTATCTCTGGAAATCAGGTTGACACATCAAAATAAATGTTATCTCACGCTACATAGTATTTATCAGTCATCAATAGTTACAGACTTTTAAGTAAAGAAACTACAAGCCGGAATAGCTTAGTTGATAGAGCGTTAGACTACAGATCTAAAGGTACCTGGTTCGATCCCGGGTTTCGGCTCTTTTTGAAAATTCAGGCTTTATTTTCAACTTTTCATTGGCAGTTTTTTGCACATTTTTACGCGATATTCAGATTCTCCTTCTCCTATGTTATTTCGGGTAGGTCAATTTTCTAGTGTTAATTAACACTAGAAAGGCAGGTACCTCCCGCCCTTCTTCTCTCTACATACCTAACTTGAAAGACAATTTTCGCATTGAACAGCAAAACTGATAGCGCCGGAGTGGGATCGAACCACTAACATTTGGATTCGGAATCCCTAGCTTAACCAACTGAGCCAACCGGTCGCTGATAACACAGCATCTATAAAACAACAAACATTTGTCATGGAGCTAATCAGCAGAGCAACTGGATCAGCAAAACGGCTATATGTGATGTTATCTTGAACGTTTTATCAAATTGCTGAATTCAGTTGTCACTATTCAAATCTTAGATTAGGCAAGGCTCTGTCGCACACAAAGAAGTTTTGTACATTAGTTAAGTTATGATTCTATCCAACAGGCTCTCATAGTGCAACGGTTAGCACTATGGACTCTTAAACCAGTTATCCGGGTTCGAATCTCGGTGAGACCTAACGTTTTTTAAAAATGTAAGTTTTGAAATTTTAACTTAAAAACCTGTTTAAAATTCACCAATTTTTGGTGTTTGAGAGGTTTTCAGGCAAATGAACAGTAAATGTGTCTGCATTGTGCATAAGTTTGGTTGATTTAAAAAACTATTTTACCCACAGATAATATTTTCTCTGGAATATTGACACTCAGACCTCACAATTTAACCACTTCTCACTCAGCAGAAGAGCTTGTTTTGCCCAATAGTTGCTTTTTTAACTAGTACTAAAAACAAATGTTGCTTTTTATGAGTTTTACTTACTTTTTGTCATCTATGTAACGCTGATCTGTACTCATATAGCTTATGAACGCAGTGTTGTTTCGAAAATTAAACTGTCTGCGTTTTATTTTATTTGGAATATAGATACAGCAACTGAGTTACGAAACTCTTTAATCAACAGACTCGGTTCTCTACTTTTAAATTAGAGCGTGTTTATCAATTTTTGTATGAGTGAATTTGGAACGGCTAAGCAGTAAATCTGTGCAAATGAATAACAGAATTTCATATAATTTTGTCCACATAAAATGGCCGCGTTTGATATTTTCTCTGGAATTGTGACACGCAGACCTCACCATGGACGACTGTCCCAAGGCATAATATGAAAAGTGTCATACTCTTCTTAATATTTACGTACTTTTTGTTTGCGATTAGTTTTTAATGCGCAACAGGCCTAATGTTGTCAAACGTTAACCCTTCTAACTTCTCACTCACTGAACTAGTTTTGCAGTAAACTTTTACTTGTTTCATATTCGCTAAGTATGGAAAGAAAACTGTAGACTGGCTGTCCAAGATCCAGGTACCTGGCTTTCCTATGTTATTTAACACAGGAAATCTGACCTATCCGAATTAACGTGGATTATTTCTTCAGTTTTATTACGAAATAATCTATATTATGCTTGGCCAACTAACCGCAAAGCCAACTAATAGTAGTAATGAGATTTATGTATTTCGATATCCAATACAAGGTTGCACTAAAAAAAATTTGAATTCATTTTAAAAAGTCTTTTACTGCATCGCAACGCGCTTACAATGGTTCTTTATGTAGCGATCCATCGCGTTAGTTGTTTTCTATCTGCCTTGGAGTTTTAACAGTCGTGTTGCTACCGCGTTTCTATTTCCGGTTGTTGCCCCACCCGCTCTCATACTGTGGGTTGAGTAGGCTGACGGATCTAGGCCTTCCTCTGCGACTGCTGACTTTATAATTTTCCGGATTGTGTCATATGAGATAGGTTTTCCAGTAGGATTGTTTATTCTTTTTTTGGAAAAAACAAAGCGATTTTATCAGGGGTGTTGTTTATTTGGGCCTATAGTCACTTGCAGTTCTTCCAAGTATACGTTTAAAAGCACGGGTTTGTCCCTGTCGCAGCGATTACGGTGAAGTGGCCTTGTCTTAACCCTTTAATGCCCACAGTATCACTGCCTAGACAGCCTCATTCTGACACCTTCTAGTTTTTTGGACATTACTCGAGCTACGTGTGTCGTAGAGTGATCGTGAAACCACCATTCGATAGAGAAATGAATGGTGAACAAAACATAATCAGTCGATTAAGGGTCTAGGACGCACCGTTTTTGCGTTATAAGCGCTCAAAGTTGAGAATTTTTAAAAATTTGCGCCATCGCTCAGGCATAATATGTACCTCATCCTAGGGTATGAACACAGAAACTGTGCGCCTGCCGTAGTTAAATTCTAGAAATAAACTACATTATCCGCTGTATCTGATGCACATAAAGCAGACTGCCGGAGCTGCATTTAGATTTCGTACAGTGGCCTCAAAGAAAATACTACTTTTGCGATGAAAAAAAGTCAAATTTGCACATTGCTTAAATGAGCATAGGCTTCGCTGTGTGGCAGTAGGACTAAAAATTGCCGGCCAAATGCGAAGACCTACAATTCCCCATAAAAACAGCTAAAAGATCTTGTCACTAGAATAGACTAGTCAAGTTGCATAGCCCTAGATATGATAGTTCATCGTGGAGTATCTCCCATGATCCTTTGGGCATGATAGGGTTATAAAAAAACTGAATTGCAAATTTTTCAGTCTGCGAGCTCAAAAATGAGCAATTTGAAGTTAGTATTACTAAAAAAGTACAACTAGATTGAAATCGGTTTAAGATTTGTAAGTCAGCGTTCTCTAATTAACCCTTTAATGCCCACAGTATCACTGCCTAGACAGCCTCATTCTGACACCTTCTAGTTTTTTGGATATTACTCGAGCTACGTGTGTCGTAGAGAGATCGTGAAACCACCATTCGATAGAGAAATAAATGGTGAACAAAACATGATCAGCCGATTAAGGGTCTAAGACGCACCGTTTTTGCGTTATAAGCGCTCAAAGTTGAGAATTTTTAAAAATTTGCGCCATCGCTCAGGCATAATATGTACCTCATCCTAGGGTATGAACACAGAAACTGTGCGCCTGCCGTAGTTAAATGCTAGAAATAAACTACATTATCCGCTGTATCTGATGCACATAAAGCAGACTGCCGGAGCTGCATTTAGATTTCGTACAGTGGCCTCAAAGAAAATACTACTTTTGCGATGAAAAAAAGTCAAATTTGCACATTGCTTAAATGAGCATAGGCTTCGCTGTGTGGCAGTAGGACTAAAAATTGCCGGCCAAATGCGAAGACCTACAATTCCCCATAAAAACAGCTAAAAGATCTTGTCACTAGAATAGACTAGTCAAGTTGCATAGCCCTAGATATGATAGTTCATCGTGGAGTATCTCCCATGATCCTTTGGGCATGATAGGGTTAATTGGTCTGTTTTGCTGGACCTTATCATTACTTTGACAAAACCTTCACACTGCTGCTGGTCACCTACTGTTGATGATATAATTTGGGATTGGCACATCCCTATGAAGCCGAATACTATTATTATAGCAATTCTGGCTGACATTGAAGGTTATTTAGTAGCTTGGAGACGAGCTGTGGAGTAAACGGGGCTTTTTTACGGACTGGTCTTGCAACCAACTTTTGCAGTCCTTTGACTAGCTTTTGTAGTGTTGTCGAGGCTGCTAAATTTTCTCCACGACCGGTAAGTTTGTTTACCCAGTCTGCAGGGTAGCGAGCTAAATGCATCTTTTTTGCTCAGCAAGTACAATCCCGCCCGAAGCGGCATTATTGGCAAAGAGTCCTCACTTGGGAAAGCTGCTTCGTGCCATTTTAAATACTGCATGTATACGTAAGGTAGCTTTTTTGTGAATTGACTGCCAACTGGGAACACATCGCTTGCACAAAATTGTGTCTTTGCTCTTCGGTGATGCTTTGGTTGAAGAGGTCACGATACTAATTTGAACATCGAATGAGCTCTATAACAATAGAGAAGTTTTCGGGGGCCGCGTAAAAGTTATCAAAAATTAGTTTCTCTAACGGCCGAATGATACTTGTCCTTTTAAAATATTCATAACATAACGTAACATGTCCATAACATTTCTCATGCAAAAATTACAGGGTCAAAGGCAAGTATGAACCTGGCTTTAATGTCAACTCAGAAATGTTATTTTTTCTCTTATCATGTTGTAGGACGGCCAAAAGAGTAGTGATTATATTTTGATCTGGGATGCCAATGGTGCGTTCGCGATCGATGAAACAAGTGGATGGATTAGTGTTTCACAAAACACCGAAATGCCTTATGACCCGGTTGAAGACAAAGTGCTGCTTAAAGTAAGCTACATCTCTATCCATTGTATTTTAGGTAGAAGAGGTGCTTAGCAACATAACACCAACACACCAACTTGCGCAACACTTAGCTGCTGTTTCTGCTGTGTTGTTTTAGGCAGTTTCCACAATGTTTCTAAATAACTTGCGCGACAAAAGTGTTAAACATTATGAGAAACGCTTCAGAACCGTTTTCGGAACGTTATAAAAAACTTGCGCTACATGTCGCTGCCGTTTTGGAAATGCTGCAAACAACTTGCTCTACATTTCGCAGCCGCTTTCAGAAGTTTTCAAGCAATTTTCCATTTCGCATCATTTTGCAGCTGTTTAGGCAATGTTTTTGCCAACTTGCGCAACATTTCGCTGCCGTTTTCTGAATGTTTTAAAACAATTTTCGCATCACTTTGCAACCACTGTTTTTAAACAATTTGCGCAACATTTCGTCCTAGTTTTTGGAATAACACTTTGAGAAACATTTCATAACTGTTTCCACTATGTTTTTAAACAAGTCGCGATCGCGAATCATTTTGCTGCCGTTTTTAAAATGTCTTTTAAACAACTTGCGCAATGTTTCGCTGCTGTTTCCGCACTATATTAAGCAACTTGTGCAACACTTTGTTGGTGTTTCCGCAGTGTTTTCGACCAATTAAATGAAAATATTACGGATATACATGAAAATATTACATGAAATATTACATGAAAATATTGCGGAAACAGCTGAACATCCTTATTGCAAAAAGTTAAAATTGAATTCAACTGAACAGACATTGTTGAAACAGCAAGTTTAAAAACATTGCGGAAACTGCAACGAAATATAGAGCAAGTTGTTTGAAAATATTGCGAAAACTGCAGCGAAAAGTTGAAAAATAACTTTAAAAACATTGCGGAAAATTCAGCTAAATGTAGCGCAAGTTGTTCGAAAACATTGCGAAACTGCAGCAAAACAAGTTTGAAAGCATTACTGAAACTGAAACGAATTATAGCGCAAGTTGTTTAAAAACATTGTGGAAGCTGCAGCGAAGTGTTGCGAAATAAGTTTAAAAACATTGCCGAAACTGCAGCGAAATGTTGCAAAATACGTTTAAAAACTTTGCGGAAACTGCAACAAAATGTTGCGCCAGTTGTTCGAAAATATTGCGGAAACTGCAGAGAAATGTTGCAAAATAAGTTTAAAAACATTACGGAAACTGAAACTAAATGTAGCGCAAGTTGTTTAAAAACATTGCAGAAACTGCAGCAAAATGTAACGCAAGTTGTTTGAAAATATTGTGGAAACTGCAGCTAAATGTTGCGAACTAAGTTTAAAACATTGCTGAAACTGCAGCGAAACGTTGCAAAATTATTTTAAAAACATCAAACACTGCTGAAAAATGTTGCGCAAGTTGTTTAAAAACATTTTGCGGAAACTGCAATGAAATATAGCGCAATATAGCACACTTTTTAGATTATTTGTACTCCATTCGCTTTAAAACCATTGTCTTGATAAAAATTAAATGAAAAATCAAATTTAGTATGCGTATGTGAAGGTAAAAATTTGAAAAGGTATAATATCTTTCATGAAACCTACACATAGACTATCAAGCTAGGTAATCAGTCCAAAGTAATTTTAAGTTTGTCAACGTAATGCTATGCTTACCATCTGTTGGTGCGTTAATTGCAAAAATTGGGACAACCCTTCATTTTTGTCGTGTCTGTGTCGTTGTTGTTGGTGGTGTTGTTATTCGTGTTGTTGATGTCCTCAAAATTAGTGGCTCGTTTTCCTCAGCACCCCCCTCGTCGGAGTGCTCCAAAACTTCAGTTGTGGGGTCCCCCCACGAGTAGTTGTACCCCCACCTTGGTGACCCCCTGAACCCACCGGAAGCCGAGTCACGTGATCGTCAAAAACTGAGGTTTTTCAAAAACAAGAAGGGGGACTCTTGTGAACTTGAAAATTTTTTGACAGGGATTTGGACAAAAACATGCCCCTAGGGCTAATTTGGGCCCATAAACACGAATTTGAGGCTGACTAGAACCCTCCCATGACTCCCTATAGCCCCCTCAGGGGACCCCCAAAAGGGTCCTAAGGGGTCACATTTTCGAAATTGAGATTTTGATGACTTTTAGCCAGTTGGACCGCCCCTTTGCTCGGCTTGGATCAAAAAACATTAAGTCGTGGAAAGCTAGGTAGTAATTAAGCTGGACTGGAAAGCTTAATGCGGCAGGTAAAACTTAGCGTAAGTTTTTACATTAATTGCATAAGACTACTCTGAAGATTTGCAAGAAAATGCTGCTTGTTTTCCTGCATACTGTTGTTAGCTATTCATGTAAGTTTTTCGATAAGGTTATTTTAACATTTCTAGTAGTGGTTATGAAAAACGATGGTAGTAATTGAAGTCGTCATTTCAGAATAGCAGTTTTTGTTATTTCGTTATTATTTATAGCGTTCTCATCATTATTTTCAAACGTTTTTTTCACAGCAATCAATAATGAAGGAATAAAATGGCTAAAATTTTTTCGAAACAAAACTAAAAAATAACTACTATCGGACTTTGATCGTTGATTAAATCCAAAGTTAAGACTAGCTATTCCATTGGCATACAGTTTAGTAAGCCAACGTGGTAGCTGGTATTAACATTTGAAGTTTACAACAAATAAAATATGCTCTGGGTGTTTTGTGGTGTAATTTTAAAAAAATTATAGTACCTTTATCCATTGTCTATAAATCTGTCTAGAACAAGGGCCATTGCTCTAATGGAATTACTACCTTAACTGACTGTTTCTGCATTTGGCTTATTCGTAAATACTTAAGATTTCAACCGTCTGCGAGCATATTATAACGTTATTATAACAGATTACATTTTCCATAGTGTGCACATGTTTTCCCAGCGGACTCCCGGGCCCCGGAAGCATATATGTGGAATCCTTTACGATGCTGTAGGAAAACCTTGGGGCACACCATAGGGCGTCACAGGATGTCACAAGTTGTGTTACATTGGACTTCCTATGGGGTATGGGGATACATGTTACCTCATGTAGATGGTTCGTTGCACATAGACATTTTTACGTTTTTCTACATCGTGTGAAACAGTTTGAAACAGCTTTTCTTTCTTGTTTTAGGTGACGACGAGAACAGCCCTCGCCTCTAGTTCCGAAGACCCGGCGACATCAGCGGAAATATGGATCAATATGGTGACTACGACCAAACCTACAGACACTGAACCCATTTTTTCTAACTTGCCTGGACGTGTTACAATCAATGAGGCGTTTCCCATCGATTCTACCATATTTCCTGTGGAAATGGTAAATTGTAACTAATTCCTTAAGTTTGTGGGCATTGTCGAAGACGTATAAACAACATGAAAGAGTGAAGATGGTGTCAATAACGATATATATGTGGATCTTTACTATACAGTAACACCATCTAGCCAATGCTGAGCTATTATTAATCATCGTAATTATCACCTAACTGGCCTTTCAGCCTACACTAAAGTTATATTGAACGCAAGAGGTTGATTTAAAGGAAAAAAATAATTACAATGAACATGTTCACGAAGCTTCATATTGAAGCGTTTATGCAAAGATCTTGCAGGATAATAAAGAATTTTAAAATTCAAACATTAAGCACTGCTACAGTTGTAATGCAAACATTGTTATTCAAACAAATAAAACTTGTCGGTTTTTTGTCATATTTTGCTTTCAGAGCGGCGCTTACAGTGAAAATTCAGTTGAACTGTCGATTGTAGATGGAAACTATAACGACACTTTCTATATCGCCGAGTAAGTTACAAAAAGATCTACTAACCAAAATATGGAAAAAATTAATTTGTAAACAATCTCAAATTTAAAAGTTGCCGACGCGATCTATATCTAAGACAATAGTGTTTTTATGTGTAATTTTGTTTGTTTTTTCATTAATATTTAATTTTGGTCGTCGAGTCTATTGCTACATTGATATCAATTTTTATTTAAACAGCCTTTGAAACTTTTCAGAAATACTATCAAGCTGCGTAAACTTCTGGACGCAGAGACAGAATCAGAATATGATTTGACTATACAAGCAACAACAACATTTGAACAAGTAATTGTTTTTTACTTACTTACATGCTCTAGTATAGTTTTGTGTGCAATTTTTAACCTTTCTTTTGAATAATGTAAAATAGATTAAAAAGCATTGCATAGACCTGTCTGCAGCTCCTTCGTTTAGCATATTTTTTTAATCTCGGCCATTTCAACTACATTGACCCAGCACCTGACAGCATTTTTTCCAGCTATTTTGATAAAAACTAAAATCTGACCCTATTGCGTTTGCTAATAGGTATCTATTTTTGCTCCTAACCTTCAGCTGTTTCACGAAACAAACCCACTAGTTGTAAAATTTATTTCGGTGCTGTTGCTATTTTCCAAATGCATGTCTATACAGTTATGATTATGATTAACTGGACTAAATTTAACTACAGTACACTATTTCAGAGCGCGAATGAGATTTGGCAAGTAGTCGCAGCAAGAGTACATAATTGGATCATAATATGTACTCTCGGTCATAATCATAGACGTATAGATACAGATATAGAGTTAAGGATCTGTATCTACGCCCTCCTAGGAAAAATGGGCATTCCACCATTAAGTCCATCTTCTTGTATTCGGAAACCGAAAATAAATATTTAGAAAAATGAGCAAAAAATTGACCAACCAAAAATATGCCCCAAAAAGGAAATTGAAAATGAAGTCGCGACAATTTTCGACCGCACGAGCCCCCACTCGCCAATTTTTTCCGTGCATCTGTCGTCACATTTCATGAAAAAATACTCTGCACGCAGCATTCCAAAAAAAACGTAAAATACACAAGAAACACCGACAATTATAGTCAGTTTGATTAAACTTACTCTATTTGACCGTACCACGTTAATCTTATCTAAAAAAACTTCTCTAGCATGTTTATCTTTCAACTTTAGACACAGAATGCTTCGCTGCACATAGTTGTGTTCGATGTGAACGATAACGCCCCCAAGTTCACGCAGTCCAGCTATTCCTTTGTTATCACAAGCCTGCGCCCGGGCACTGTGGTGGGGGAAGTCACTGTAAGTCAGGCCTCACTCCACACAATTTTGCTGTAGAATTTGTGCTTTGAAAGAAAATACGCGTTCATTTTTGGCTTATTTTCACTGTAATTACTTCTTCAGGGGTGATGAAGCGGTCAAGATATCATTATTATATGTTTATTACTCAAGATCATACTTACGAGTTTCTTGTTTTTCAATTCCGTTTTTTGTGTTGTTCGCAGAAGACTTGAAATAATTTTTTATTGATTATTAAATAACGCGTTTTTGGCGTATAACGTGCTTACAAATCACTTCATTTAAATTAAGCCGATTATAATAATAGCAACAATAAGTTCTAAAATGACAAAGTAATAAAAATGTCCTCCTATGTAAAAACTCGACTGTACATCATATATGAAACATTAGATTTTGTTGATTGTTTACCGAACTATTTGTTTTATGTGAACTCTAGGCAATTGACAATGACAAGGACAGTTACAACAGAGAAGTCACGTATACTCTCAGGTTGGTGAAATCTAAATTTTCAGTCAAACTGTAAAAAAAATATTTGTCTAACGCGTAACATACACTTGCTAACAGACCAGATTAGCATTACATTAGCAGCTATATTTAGCTAAATATACACAGTATATAGTAAAAAGTTTCCATTACTTTTACAAAGTTGGCTGACGCGTAAAAATTGTAAAACATATGCACGGTCTTTCCATTGTACCAGCGTGAATGTGTATCATTTTTATTTTTATTTAATTCTATTTAATTTCGTATAATTTTTTATTTGTACGCATTTAATACCCTTTATTATGATAACTTTAGTGAGGCGGCTGGTGTTGAAATCGATGAAAAAACAGGCCAAATTCGACTGATCGATACATCGAACCTGCAGGAGCTGCCGATCAAATTTATGGTCACGGCGAAGGACTCTGGGTCACCTTCTATGCAGGTTCGTTGTTTATTTTACTATCAATCATAGTAAAATAATTTTTAATAATCTGATTTAAGGCTCCTAAATCAATCCAGTCTAAGTTTGTTAGGTTTAATTTCACATTAAAGTGAGGACATTGTTTCTGCTAAAAACTGGTAAGTTATCTGGTAAGATCTAAATTAACTCGATAGCACTGCACAATTAGAATTGCTGTCTAAAACTTGGCAGTACGCGATGAATCGTTCTAGAATCAAATCTACAGACAATTTTTGTAAAGAAAACTATCTAAAAAAATCTTTCCTCAATTCGTTAATTGTTTCCCCCAGCCTTTGACCTCGAGATCATAGGCTTAGAGCATATTCATTTACAGGATTAACTGAAAGTAGAGTACATATTAGGAGTAACAATAGTCTTATTGTGTACTATTGACTAGACCAATTTTAGTCTGCGGTTTTTGCTTGCATTTTTTTAAATTTAGTTTTAGATTTTTAAACTTTTCAGTCTAACTAAAATAAACTCGTTTTTTTCCGGTCAAAGCATAGGCCTAAATCCAGATTTTTTCATTCTATAGATTTCATAGTGTTTTTAGTCAAGTGCTCTTGTAACCGTCGATTTGGACGAAGAAGACAGTCACCCTTTGTTCAGTCAAATGACATATCGTCTGAATATACCCGAAAACAAACAACCTGGAAAAATTCTACAAGTAAATTGCTTTAGCCTATTATTAATTAATAAATTCAGCATAAAAAGTTATATTTTCAAAAAATATTTTTCTAGTTTACTCCTTTTCATTGAAACCAGCCGTGTAAGCCGTTTATTAATACGTCTATATAATTAATACGTTGATTCTATATGCTCTGTTATCAAAGAAACGGATTTTTATTGTTTCGCTAGTTTTATGGTCCTAAATAAGGGCCTAATGAGGCCACAAAGAAAACGCGAATGCTACAATGAAAAGTCGTGTCGTCAGGTTAATTAACTTTTTGTAATGCATAAGTTTAGTAGTGTGACAGAAAGCCTATGTATTTGGTTCCCCAAAAACCTAAAACCAATGTGAAATTTAAAAGTTTGCGCTCATAAAATTTATATTTTTCAGATTAGACCTGATTCATCTCAACCGGAGGATATTGCCTACACGTTGGAAGCCACCTATTCTGTGCCGTTCGCAATCAACAGTTCAGAAGGTAGTTAATGTTTTTTTTTTAATTATTGCATTATTAAAAACTGTTTTTTATTTATTAAAGACGCTGATTGATTTGGAAATGATTAAAAAAATGATTTGGATTGATTGAAGACTGATTAATCAGTATTGATATTGTTATTATCTATTACTGCTATTAAAATTGAATCAACTGTATAGATATCAATAATTAACAGAATCAGTTATAACCGTTTAATGCACTTCGACATTAGACAACTAAAATAGGGTTCAACATACAAAACATTACTGGTAATATTCATGAAAAGAGCCTAGTTATGTGCACATTAGGATTGTTACTAGATAATAATTTTAATACTTATTACTTATGATTAGTTTGATGTTTTAAAATTTTTTAATGTTTTCTGTTTTAGGAGCAGTGTATTTGACACAACGATTAAATTATGAATGGAAGTCATTCTATAACATCACCTTACGCGCTTGTATGGGAGATGCAAACTGCGATACGGCTGAGCTTGAAATTGAAGTTGATGATATTAATGATGAAGTAACTTCGCTTGACTTATTAGAGTCGGTTCATACTCAAACTGGATGTCTGTTACAAAAAATCCCTCCAATTTCGGCAAGAAAGAGAGGTGGGATTGTTACTAAAAGAAAGACAGCATCAGCATTAGATGATCTAGAGGAATAAAACAGCAAACACTGATTCCCCATTGATAACTTAGGGTATAGTTTTTTTGTAAACTTTCTGCTGAACGAATATACCGCAAAAATTATGAGTAGTCCATTATTCGACCTTATGTTTTTTCGAGATTTTTTCACCACCTAGCTGTCAAAAACACCTCGTTTTTTGTGTTTTTTCGGCTCCCGATTTCTCCGATTCCGAATACATTTTCGTGATTCCACCAGAATTGCCAATCGGAAGCAGAATCGGCCGAGTGCAAGCAGCAGATTTCGACAGCGGGGCCGGTGGGGTTGTGCATTATTCCATCCGTACCTATTCTGGTGAGCTCATTAATTATATTAATAAAAAACCATTTTTTGTAGTGACTTTGCTATTATTCCACTAATCAAAGGTTGCAATCCTACATCAAGACGTATTTGTTAGTTTAAAATTTTATATAAAAAAGATTAACTAATTAATCAACACAAATAATTAAATTAAGTAATCTTTTAATGCTTGTATATTTTGCTCTTTTTTCCAGCAAACTTCAGTTAGTATTTTTATTTTAGGCAAGTTTCAAGTGGATCACAACACGGGGGATATAATCATCACCGATCAGCTGGATGCATCACAATCTATTTATAATCTATCAATTGAAGCGTACGATTCCGGATCACCGTCTCTGAGTGCTTTTGTAAACGTCTATATTGTTGCTAATGGATCCAACGTCCACGCGCCTCAGTTCGACCTGTTCCAATACAAGGTTACTGTACTGGAAAACGCCACTGACGCTGAAGTGGGTACAGTCCATGCGGTGGATCTTGATGGAGAAATGGTCTTCTATTCGTTGCAGAAAGAAAGCAGTTGCTACGAAAATTTTAGTGTGGATGCGGAATCAGGTTTGTTTGTTTGCTTATTTGCTTGTTTGTCTGTTTGTTTGTTTATTTATTTGTTTGTTCGTTTTCTGTTTGTTCATTTGTTTGTTTGCTTATTTGGTGGTTTCTTTGTTTATTCTCTTGTTTATTTGTTTTTTTGTTTGCTTCTTTGCTTGTTTGTTTGTTTGTTTTTGTTTTGTTTACAGAAATTTCGAAATAATTTTAATCATAATCGGAGAAGTCTAAACATGGGTTCAATGTAAACAAAAATAAAAATTGAAATAATTTGTTTTACCTACTTATGTAAATGTGAAATGGAAAACGTCTTTCTTAAAACAGCAGTTACTAACATGATTACAATAGCTTATGTGGACAATGTTTAGCATCAACTTTGACTATGTCAACATACCTAATACGCTTAAATTTACGCTCAATCTACATTTTGTAGTACCTTTTAATATCTATCCAGCCAAAACGGCACTTCACTTCCAACTCTTTAAGCATAATTTTAATGCTGAATTTTCGATAAGTTAATGAGCCATTGAACTCTTCGAATCAAAAAATGTTTTGGCTATTTTTAGGTATTCTACGTACCAAAGGTTCACTGGATTTCGAAACCGCTCAAACCTGCGATCTTATAGTTCTTGCTACGGACGATAACCCAGTACCAAGAAAATCCACCACCCTAATCAATATCAAAATAGAAGATATCAATGATAACGCTCCTATATTTGAACCGTTACCGGATCGATTATTGATTTCGGAAGTCAAGCGAAAAGGAGATTCTATTTTGGATGTTTTCGCTGTTGATAAAGATGGTAGTGAAAATGGAAATAATATTGTCAGGTACGTAAATACACAATCGTTGCAATTCAGATAATGTTCTTGACTTTTACCTAAGTTTAGCGCAGTAACGATTAAAAGCAGCAAGTTGCTTTTCAAAACACTGGCTGGCGATCAAAATCTAAATTCCTTAAGGTGACATTAACATTTTAGAGGAACTATTTTTTGCAGCAAGCTTACTCACCGATCTTTACTTGTCGCAAAGTCTAGATTTTTCCTAAAAAGTACCTAAGTTGTAATGTTGGCTATTTTTAATGTTCAAATGTTTTAATGTTGAAAATTCATAGTTTAACGCTAGCAACAATGTATTTGTAATTTTTAATTTGTATTTGCATTTGCTTACAAAACAATAAGTCAGCATGGTAGCTTGTCTAAATTTTCACAGTTTCAACCATGATTTTGTACGTTATTGTTTACAGTTATTACGTCCTTAACGGTTCCGAATACCTGAATTTCGCCGATAATCAAAGTCATACGCTGACAGTGGCAAATTCAGAGCTAACAGCTGGATATTTTAACGTTACCATCGCAGCACGGGATGGTGCTACCCCGTTTTTGCAAACGCAGCACCAAATGGAAGTCCTAGTAACCCCCGATAATCCAATGTACCCCAAATTCGCCAACTTAACCTATACCCTGGTTCTACAGAAAAACAGTACTTTGCCTGTAACTCTGAACAGCGTTAAAGCATACGTACTGGATGGGGAAATTGAATACTCTCTTGTTAACAAGCGATTCTCTGACATTGCTAGCGTTGACGCCAAGACGGTTAGATTTTTTTATACAAACTGTTTTTCCAATTTTCTGATCAAATTCTGTTTAATGCAATTGTTATTAAATAATGAGTTAAACAATATAGTGTAATGTAATGTATTATGCAAGATGTAAATAAGTTTTATATTTGTTGACTAGTTTCTCCAAATGACTTATTGTCTTTGTCTTGCTTCATTTTCAACGACATAATATATATGTTTCATTTTTTGTAACTGAAAATCCAAAAAACACGTCGATGCAACAAATGTTCCTGCAATTTGTTTTAGTGGTAATATGCTAAAAAGTTTGCCAAAATAGAAAATTTAAATTTTGCAAAATTAAAAGTTGACTATTTCATTTCAGGGTCACATAACCGTATACCCCGCGTTTCCTGCGGAGAAGCAACCGGTCTTTCTGATTATTCGTGCCACGAACATAATAAATCGGGCTTATTTTGCCGACACTGTGGTATTTTATTTTATTTTTATGTATATGGTAGGTATTTTCACTGGGCATGATCAGTAACTATCCGCATGTCAATTTTGTCAGATTTTGGTTTTGATAGTACGTCCAGTCGTATTTACAAAATTATTCAGAAAGCACTTGACTCAAAACTATTTTCATCTTCAATTTGCCTTCAAATTTTTCTGCTTTTTTTAGGTTCGTCTGGAAATGTCATCTGATTTTCTTCAACAACAAAAGAAATTTTCTTTTCCTTCACCTTTATACAGATTTAGTTTTCCTGAAAATCTTCAACCAAACAGCCCCCTCAATGCCAATGTGGCCGTTTTCGCACACGATAGCCAGGTACTGTCACAAAACATACGTTTTACAATTACCATAAGCTAAAACTATTGTTTTTTGTATTCTGTTTTTGTCAGTATCGTTCAATATAGATGTATTGATTTTAAAGAGTAGCTTTCGCCATTGTATTTAAGATTCTCATGTACAGAAACACGTTTTCTCTCCAATAATTGTTATGCTATTGGTTGTTTCTGCTTTTATTTTTGAGTTCGATCTAGAAATTTTTGGCTATAGTTGTCCATGTCAATTGTTTAAGAACTTTTGTCAAAAACTTGTCCACTAACATAATGTAAGATAATGCATAACATAATGCAATTTACC
>JASANF010006572.1:0-15850 GCA_030248245.1 Trissonchulus sp. WLG1_4
TGTTGCCGAACGAAATACAGCAAAATAATTTACAGCAGCGAAACCTACGGTAAGCCGCTCAAGCTACCATGTCTTAACCAACGGCCCCCATACTGTGGACTCCATAGCCGTGTGATGGCATGGTTGCCATAATTCCTGGCTTCCGACGCGCTAATGAATATTCCACGAAACATTATCGTGACACGTTTCGTCAAATTACTGTGTTCTTTATGCAAAAACTGCCAGTAGTGGATACATAGATACGCAAATGAAGCAGGCAGGTCGCCAAGTACGTACATACATACACGATAAAGACACACACGCTCACACAAACAGTGTTATATTTTGCTGACCTGCCAGCAATTTAACACTAGGATAGATGCAATTGTGTGCTCTTGATGCACACGTTTGCAATATAGTATATACGCGGCGGCTGAGGCTGCCGCGTAAATAACATTTTCTGTCAGGATATTATAAAATAAAATCTATAGTTAACCCAGAAGTCTTCTGATGTACAGTACTGTGCAAAAAAAAGTTCCCTCTTCGTCGGCGTACGACGAGCTTCGTCGTTCGCGAAAAGTGACGAACGTTGGCCGGAAAGTGACGAAGCAAAATTTTTGTGTTTATTGCATGCGGAAGTCTATTAGAGTGCCCTGAAGCTAAAAATCATGATTGACACAATTTGTCAACGTCAAATTGCTTCGTCGGCAAAAGGTGACGAACCTTTTGCATTCAAGTATATAAATTTGTGAACTTACAAACAAATGCATTCCTGTCGTTTCAATACTACTTATTTCACCATGTTGATCCAAACATTATTGTTATAAATCCTCCATGTTGTTAATTAAAATAAAAATTAGCATGATTGGACTCAATAAATTATATTCTACAGTACTGTGCATAGAAAAGTTCCCTGTTCGTCGGCGAACGACGAGCTTCATTCTTGGCGAAACGTGACAAAGCTTCGCGAAAAGTGATGATGGCCGGAACGTGACGAACATAACAATTTACATTTTTTAACTTTTCTACATTGAAAATGTGTTTTGAAGCACTTTTTCAAATTATTTTTTTCGAAAAATTTCAAAAACTAAGCCTGAGCCTAAGCGTAAGCCTCAGCCTAAGCTAAAGTCTAAAACCAAAATTCAGTCCTCAAATCCTGGCGAATCTTCAACACATGCTCGTTCACAGGAAATAGACAATCCAGTTATTAAGGGGGCGCTCCGTGAATCGAGGGTTACATAAAAAATTGGCGAAAAAGTTAGCAAATGTCAAACTTTACTATACATGTAGTATGGCACAAAAGAACACTGGAGGCAAAATTTCAAATCACGTGATCATGTCACGAAACTCCCAGAGCACCAAACGTGAGTGAATTTTCGGCAAACGATAACAAAATATAGCTTATGTGCTTTTCTAGTTGAACATTATTTTGGTTTTTTACATTTATGTCGGATTTGAATAAAAAATGTCATTATGTCACTAAGAGATTTGCTGGCCGGAAAGCGAATTCGAACTCTGTGTGAAAACATTATGGGTGGATTTCACAAAGGTGGTTTTACTAAAGGCCGATTCACACGGTGCGTTTTTGCCGCTGCGATTTCGACGCAAAACGCAAGCGGCAGGGTGTCGCAAGTGAAACGCACCGTCTGAACAAACTTTCTGACCTCAGTGCGTCTCGCATGCCAGTTTACTGCGTCTTTACTGTTCCAGAAAAATGACAAATTGCTAAGCAAAAATTGTTTAAACCAACACATCCGTAGCATCAAAACGCAATGAAATCGCAGGTCGACTTGCAGTCTGGCGTTTAAAATGCTGCGGCAAATTCAAGACGCAGGCATTCCGCACTAAAAACGCTGCGTCTGTTCAGACATTGCGTTTTGCTTGCGGCAAGCTGCGTTTTGCCGCAGCGGCAAAAACGCTGTGGCAAAATCGCAGTAAAATCGCAGCGTGTGAATCGGCCTTAAACCATTGGTTTTACGTACGTTTTGCATGATTTGCACGTAATTTCATTACAAAATATCTAATGATTCGTTACGAATTTCGTAGATTTTCCTAAACCATTGGTTTAGCTCAGTTGAAATTTCAAACCTGCAGCACAGCAGGTCTCTGTTTTGCTGAAATTTTAACTGAGTTAAACCAATGGTTTAAGAAAATCTATGAAACTCGTAACGAATCTTTCGATATTTCGTAATGAAATTACGGGCAAATCATGCAAAACGTACGTAAAACCAATGGTTTAGTAAAACCACCTTAGTGAAATCCACCCTATGTGTTTTCGAAGTCGAACTCTGAGCAATAACATATGAACTTATTGCTTATAACTTTTGTGCAACAGGCCCCAGGCACGCATTTTTGCAAAGTTTGATGAGTCTGAGAACATTTCAACAAATTTTATGACTGCATCAAACTAGAAATTTTGAAAAACTTGACTAATTTTTGAAATGACGTAGCTCATTGGTGCCTCAACCAAATTTAATAATTTATAGCTTAAATTAAAGACAATTATCTTGCCGAGGTGCCATTTTTGTCGAAATTTCGTTACCGACGACAAATTTTTAATTATTTTAATTTCTATCATAAGTGATTTTTTAAAAAGCCTATCATATTGAACCAAATCATAATAATAATTACACTATAGCCCAATTTCAAAAACCTGAAGTTTGCCTACACATACGTATTTTCCAAAAAATAGAGCTAATTTTTCTGTACTAAAATCCGTTGAGAAAAGTTTCAGAAGCCAAAAAGTAGCTAACAAAAAATTAGTTTGAAAACCAGTGTATTTTTGCCAATGTTGGTCAACGTATTTTGGAAATTTTTTTAAAAATGTTTGCCTATACGAACGACTTTTTGAAAAGTTGCAACTAGCAATTAGCTACAAAGAACTGCTTAAAAAAGTACCAAAAGCCATATAGAATTTTTCGGCATATCGATTTAAATATTTTCCTATTGAAAAATAGGTTAAAATTTCAAGTTGAACGAAATTTGTCCTTAAGGGGGCGCTCCGGGAATCGGGGGTTACATCGAAAACTGGCGAAAAAGTTGCAAATGTCAAACTTTACTATACATATATGTAGTATGGCACAAAAAAACACTGGATACGAAATTTCAAATCACGTGATCATGTCACGTGACTCCCAGAACACCAAACGTGAGTGAATTTTCGGCAAACGATAACTCTGCTTATACTTTGCATATAGTCACACTTTATATACCAAAATGTAGCTTATGTGCTTTTCTAGTTGAACATTATTTTGGTTTTTAACATTTATGTCGGATTTGGAAAAAATGTCATTATGTGTTTTCGAAGTCGAACTCTGAGCAATAAAATTCATATAAAAAAATTTCTAAGACTTATTTAAAAAAACTAAAAAATTGTTCAACTGCGCAGAGCCTGAGACTATAATTGTGCAAAAGTTTGTGGAAAAATATCTTACCAGAATTTTATAATCGAATGCCGAAAAATTGGTTTTGAATTCACACAGCCTGTATTTGAGTCTGCTGCTTCTGAAAATGGTTTCTTGTGCAATTTTTTTGCACCAAACGCAATGAAATTGTCTTAGTTTTTCATTACGACTAATAAAATTTACGTATCGTCTGTTTGGAAAACCTCAAAAAGCGTTGATGCACTGGCTTACTTGCTGAATTTGTGTAAAAATCGAATAAAATCAGTAAATTGTCGAATTTTTTGCTATGGAGATATGCACGTCAAAACATCAGAAATAGCATTTTGGGCAACTTTCCTTCAAAAATGATAGGTCATTTTGGCTGTTTTTAGAAAATGCGGTTCAAATCCTTGATTCCTGGAGCGCCCACTTAAGGTGGTACTAACGAGTGTGCAGTTTTTTTAAACTTTTGAAAAAATTTAGTTGATTCAAACGACATTTTCTCGAGAATAAAGTCAGCAATGAATTAATTTGTATTCTTATAATGACGAATGAAGTTAGCGGGATCACTGTGAAATTTTTTTAGGAGCAAGCCAAGCCAACGAGCCAAACTACACAACAGGAGAATAGAAATTTAACAGTTCTGGCCACTTTTCTAAGCGCATGCAAAACGCATAAACACAAAAATGAACATGAATAAACTTTTGCAAATTTTCTAGACCGAAAATGAAAATTTTTTAAATTGCTTTTGTTTTTGCGTAGATATAGAACCTGAAAGTTGCGTGTGAATAGACACTTTTGACTTTGAAAGCTTATATTTCGTTTAAAATTTGACGAATCATGAAATCGTGCATTTTGGGTCTAGATAATTTCTTTTTAAATATTTGTTCCATTTTTCGCATGTTTTTATTGCTTAAACTTTTCAAAAAGTGGCCAGGTTTGAAAGTGCTCAAAAAAGCCAAATTGGTCCACTTTTAACACGTGCCTTACAAGTCATATTTATAGTTGTGCAATGAAACTTTGCGTAAATATAGAAGAAAAGTAGCGCTTTCGAACGGTATAAAGAATGTGCTCTTATGTTAATTATTTATTGAATACCATCCTGTTGAAAAACACTGCACATTCGTTAGTACCACCTTAAATACATCAAATGAAAGCTAATTTAATTTGCAACAACTTTTCTTCTTGAGTTAGTTAACGAAAAATTACGTGAAAAATTTTGTCGCCCAAAGTCAGTTATTCAGAGCGCCACCTTAAGTATGTTTAGCGTGTTAGAAGTTCAAGTTTGTGAATAACACTTAGCGCTTATAAGCGCTAACACTAAGTGTGAACATTAAGTTTAAGCGTTAAGGCCGATTCACACGGTGCGTTTTTGCCGCTGCGATTTTGACGCAAAACGCAAGCCGCAGGGTGTCGCAAACGAAACGCATCATCTGAACAAGCTTTGCGGTCTTAGGCCGTGTTTACATTGAGCTTTCAGCTGCTCGAGCAGCTGCAAAAAAGCCGAAAACGGCGAAAAAACGCTGGAGCAGCTGACAAAAAGCTGGAACTGCAGCGTTGTCATGACAACGGAGCAGCTAGTCTATAGTGACCGCCATACTTATCTGCTTTTTTTAGCTGCTCGAGCGTTTTTTCAGCTGCTCGAGCTTTTTTTCAGCTGCTCGAGCAGCTGAAAAAAAGCAGCCGGAAACGGCGAAAAAAAGCTGCAGCTTTTTTTCAGCTGCTCGAGCAGCTGAAAAAAAGCTCAATGTAAACACGGCCTGCTGCGTCTTTACTGTTTCAAAAAAATGACAAATTGGTTCGCGAAATTTGTTTATGCCAACACGCCCGCAGCATCAAAACGCAATGAAATCGCAGGTCGAATAGCAGTCTGGCGTTTAAAACGCTGCGGCAAAATCAAGACGCAGGCATTCCGCACTAAAAACGCTGCGTCTGTTCAGACATTGCGTTTTGCGTGCGGCAAGCTGCGATTTGCCGCAGCGACAAAAACGCTGCGGCAAAATCGCAGTAAAATCGCAGCGTGTGAATCGGCCTTCACGCATAAGGCCGATTCACACGCTGCGATTTTACTGCGATTTTGCCGCAGCGTTTTAAACGCCAGACTGCAATTCGACCTGCGATTTCATTGCGTTTTGATGCTACGTTTGTGTTGGTTTAAACAATTTTCGCTTAGCACTTTGTCATTTTTTTGAAACAGTAAAGACGCAGCAAACTGACCTGCGAGACGCACTGAGGCCGCAAAACTTGTTCAGACGGTGCGTTTCGTTTGCGACACCCTGCGGCTTGCGTTTTGCGTCAAAATCGCAGCGGCAAAAACGCACCGTGTGAATCGGCCTTTAGTGTTAGTATGTGAATACGGGTCAGGAGCTGCTGCTGTAAACAAACCACTTTCTACATATAGATAAATGCCTGTAAAATGTCTATATATATTGATGTACTATACCAGCATTTTTTTATAAATGATTCTATAGAGTTTAGCATTTTGACTGGCTCGATACCGCGGCAACACTATAATTTGGGACGTGCCTTTCCTTCCTGCAAGGCTCATCACATAAACATATAAATTTCAAAATTATAGAACTAAGCCTAAGCCTCAGCCTAAGCCCAAACTAAGCCCAATAATCACCCTGGGACTAAGCCTGAGCCTAAGCCTAAGCCTAAATCCCAATCTAAGGCTAAATTTTAGTATTTTTGAAAACGCACACGCAACACGCACGTCGCACACACATGTGATATTGTGATGAGCCTTGCAGGAAGGAGAGCTCAATTAATTTGGGTGTGGGTAAAATAAAATCCGGCCCCGGGTCAAACTCAAGTGCAGTTGGGTGGGAGAATATTGGATCTATTTTTTGGAATAGAGCACCTCAAGGGAAGCATTTTTTGTAATAGAACCCTTATCCATAAATTTGTATTTTCTGAGCTATGACCCCTTGAAAATTGCATTTTCAGTGTTTTGGATTGGAAAATGGAAAGTGAACGTGAGCAGTAGCGTAGCCAGGATCGAGTTGAGGGAGGGGCCAAAGTGCCTTTTTGCCCGAAAAATTTTCGAAGTTTGTCTACCGGGGAGGGCACAGGAAACCCAAACCTTGGAAAATTTATCTTTAAAATATGAGCGACATATCAGCAAATGAACACATAATTATCTATAAAATATCTGCAAAACATCTGCAAATTATCCTACAAAACTACCGCAATTACCGTATAATTTTCGTAAAAATATCCTACAATTTTCTTATAAATTTCCGCAAAATAACTCATTTTCAGTCCAACGATCGTATCATTAACCCATTTTTTTTCTTAAATTTTTCGAGCAATTATCACAATCTTTTCTTACAAATTTCTTCGAATTATCCTATTTTTTTCCTACGAAAGTTTAACTCTTATCTACTTGATTTCTTACACTTTTCTTACATTTATCCCATTATTTTCCTACAATTTTCTTACTTTTATCCTACTAATATTTTATTATTTTCAGTCTGATTTTTATTTACTTTTTATCATTTTTTCGATGCATTTCCTAATAAAATTCAACAATTTTCTAAATAATTATAAGGAAATAATACGACTGCTTTCTAATACTAATCAGTGTGAGACGTGAGTGAGTATATAAATGTTCTACGTTCGCCCTTTTGCGGGAATAACATGTAAAACTGGTCGTTCGCCGCCATCCGAACCATCGCCTCCAGGCCGAATCGATCGTTGCTAGGCTAAATCGTAAAACTGAACATTAGGGGCAAAGGGCGTTAAGGCCAAGTTTCAAGTTTGGTTTTGGTCAAAAATTAGACGATTCTGCCCAGTTATTCTGAAGGAACCGATCAAGGTGCCTTTGTTTTGATTTCAAAAATATTGCAAACCTTATATATATATACGTAGACACGTTTAGAACGAAAAACACGGGTGTCAAAAAAGCGAAACATCGCTCACTGAGGGCTCAGATTTCGGAGGGTCGTATCTCAGATTCTCATTCAGACAATCCAGAAAATTAAATAGGGGTTCCTGAAGCAAAAATGCTTCAACCGTGCCCTATATACTTGAAACAATAGGTCCACTATTCCTCCCAACTGCATTTAACCCCAAAATTGCATTTATTGAAATTGTTAAAACCAATTCAAAAACTGCCGAAAAGTTCATAAAATTATTACAAACGGTGATGACAAGCGACATTTTTGCCAGATAATTCCAGGAAATTTGGCTAAAGTTTGGATGATTTTAATGGAAACTTGGGTGAAATTCGTGAGAAAATTGTTAAGTTAATTTGCTGATAAGTTGATGATCTTTGATTGAAATTTGGATGAAACTTGTAAGAAAATTGTAAGATAATTTGCTGATAAGTTGATGATCTTTGGAGGAAATTTGCAAGAAAATAATAAGATAATTTGTTGAAAAATGGTCGATAACTTCGGCTTATTGGTCAAAATTGTGGATGATCCTCACATGAAAGCTACAAGAAGTCAGTTTTGCAAATAAGATCTTATAATTTTCTTGCAATTATCTTGCTGTTTTCGGGGGCTTGGGTTTCCTGTGGGGGGGGGGGGGTGCTACGCGACCCAAATTTTTTATCCGAGGGGGGGCCCAAATCGCTGAGGGGGGCTAAAACCGCTGAGGGGGGGGCTTTGGCCCCCCCTGGCTACGCCACTGAACGTAAGCCAAAAGTTGAAGCCAACAATGGCTATAATCTTTGTTTTTGATAGTTTTGAGTGCGTTATCATGTTTTAAGGCATCGTTTAGGCCTAATTGACAGGATTCTCTAGACTAAGCTGGCAGGATTTTTTCTGAAAATTTCTATTTTTTATTGCCTAAGCCTAAGCCTAAGCCTGATACTAAGCCTAAGCCCCATACTAAGCCTAAGCCTAAATTGAGGCCCAGTTTGAATTTGGTCAAAAATTGGACGATTCTGGTGAATTTTGAATGAAAGAAAGAAAGTTTATTCATTTGCCAAGCGATAATATGTTAAATTAAGAAACAACGGAAAAAAAAGGATAAATAATATCAAAACACATGCAGGTACTATGTATTATAGTACGTATACAATAGAGTAGCAGTATTATACGTACATATAATTGGCCATTTTTTCGTAAATAACGGAGTCAACGTGCCTTTGTTTTAAATCCAAAAAATTGTAAACATTATTCCGACACCATTTGAACACGTTTAGAGCGGAGAAAACACGGGTTTCTGAAAAAAATTGCGAAAATGTTCCTGAGTAAGGGTTTAGAATTTAGATTTCGGCGGGTCATATATATATTAGAAAATCCAAAAAATAAAATCCAAAAATGCTTCCCCCAAGCTGCTCTACTCAAAATAATAGGTCCACTTCTAGCTTCCGCTTCAAGCTTCTAATGGAACTTTGGTTTTTTTGCTTCTCTCAAGCCTGGGGTGAAATGCAGTTGGGGGGGGGTCGGGAAATGGGTTAAATTTTTCGGGCAAAATTTAGACATTCGAATAACCAATTAAACTGTCCGAAAACGCTACGAAATATGTATAAAAAGCTCCTAATAACCTCCGAAATACCTTCGAAGTGTAAGACGGTGATTTAGAGAAAATTCGGATCACTGGTTTTCCTGTGAATTCAGTTGGGGGATAGGAAATAGTGGACCTATTTTTTGAGTAGAGCACCTTGGGGGAAGCATTTTTGCTTCAAGAACCCCTATTTCATTTTTTGGATTTTCTGAGATATGAACCCTCGAAATCTGAACCCTCAGTGACGGACGTTTTCGCAATTTTTTTCCGATGCCCTTGTTTTTTCCGTTCTAACACAGGAAAACCAGGAAATCTGAATTTTCTGAAAAATTTTAGCTGTTATATACAGATTTTTCAAATGTTTTTTACCCTTTCTATTCAGAGACATTTTACAGACTTCAGAGAAATTTCAGATAAATTCACGGGAAATTCAGAGAATTTCGCCCAGAATTCAGAGACTGAATTTTATCTGAAAAAAATGTTACTGGCTTTTCAGATAAATTTCAGATACGTTTTACACGAGTTTCAGAGAAAATTCACAAGTTTTTCACATCTGTAAATATCAGGTAAATTTTAGCTGAAATTCGTGTAAAAAGTATCTGAAATTCATCTGAAAAGCCAATAACATTTTTTTCAATAAAATTCGGAGTCTCTGAATTCTGGGTAAAATTCTCTGAATTTTCCCTAAATTTCTATGAAAATTATCTGAAATTCCTCTGAAAGTCTGTAAAATGTCTCTGAATGGAAAGGGTAAAAAAATCCGTAACCGAAAAAATTTTACAGAAAATTCAGATTCCTGGTTTCACTGTGTAATAGTGTCTAAATGGTGTCAGATTATTGTTTACAATTTTATAGAATCAAAACCAAGGCTCTTTGACCCAGTAGCGTAGCCAGGATTTTCAAAAGGGGGGGTTCAACCAAAATTTTTTTAAAGCGTTTTTATATTAGTATTAGTATATCGTATATGCATATACTATTATATATGGTGCAGGTTCGGCGGGGGGGGGGAATTCAAACTCACATTTTTGCAATGTAAAAACACGTCTGTATAGGTTTTGGGACACGCTGAGTTCATTTTTAGCCCTATCCAAGCAAAAAAACGTGGATTTATTGCTTTTCGAAAAAAATCAAATTTTGTCGAAAATCAGCATTTTTCGACATTCTGGGGCTAATTTTCGAAAATTTTCACCGATACAGTCGTAATATCAGTCTTAAGTTTGATCATCATAACGTAACTTATAATATTATATTTAATTCAGCTTTGTTTCCAAAATAATCTGCTCACTTATACCAAAAAATGTTAATTTTTCAAAATATATAATAGGCGAAATATGTATCGTTAAACTGAGCTCACATATAAATTGTTATTGGTTCTTTTTGGATAGACAATAAATTAATTACATTTTTTGAAGAACAATAGCCATTTTTAGTTAAAAGGAGCAATTTTTAATAATGAAGAATACCATAAATACGAATTCAAAACGTCACTGCTGCTCAGCATCACGCTGGCGCTGACAGCCAATTTCGGTTCAAAGGGGCAGCTTTATTTATATATGATTCCACAGTAGCAAATATCCTTTTATTTGATGCAAGCAACTAAGACTAAGCCTTTCCTAGCCCACCTACTAAGCCTGAGCCTAAGCACTAAGCCTAAGCCTAAGCTCTATATAAGCCTCAGCCTAAGCACTAAGCCTAAGCCTGAGGCCTAAATTCAAGAAAAAAACTGCTAAGAAGCATCAGTAATACCTTTACCGCACTAAAAAACCCCAACTATCTTCATATTTTGAAAATAAATGCAGCTATAGCCCGGAATTTGTACTTAACCTTACTTGCGCTGTAACGCTTCAATTAGCCTGATCCTGGTAGCTTCAGAAAAAGTTTTGTAACTTTTCATTCAAAGCCTGAACCGATTTGCACTATTTTTTCAGCATTTAGTAGCTTAGAAGTTACTCTTTCAATGGCATTAGCAGGTTTTCATTTAATTCAGTATTTTTTAGGGATGTACCGAAAATTCGGTTTTCGGTATTCGGTTTTCGGCCGAAAAACGGGTATTCGGTACCGAAAAGTCAGTTTTCGGCCGAATACAGAATAGTTAGAAAAGCATGAAAATTGCAAATCAAGGAACGTGTAGAATAAGAACTCATTTAGTTAATCCTTCAATTAGCACTATACTTCGACCTGATATGTACACAAAAAACATTAAAACTATCTATTTTAGCTAATAACCTCTAATTAGCATTTGTGAGGCCTATAACAGAGCACATACATATCTGCGTGAATTTTTGATGGAGGCTTATCAGTATTGTCAAAACCCAAAAAAATTGAAAATGCCAGCAAACTCTGCAAGGTTCACAAACAGTTTAATAACTGTCCCACTTCACTCCAAAAACAGCCCAAGACCCTGAGACAGCCGGGGTGAACAGGGATTAACCTTCATGAAAGATAAAAGCAAAGAACACAAAAGCCGTAAAGTTGCAGGTGTCTGAAAGCTTGGGGTAGCAGCCTTCAAAAACAAATAGAAATTCTTTTGATTTTCAGGCCGAATTTGGTCAGTTGGAGACGTATATATCGGAAATTTTTTTATTCATCGGTAGCTGAAAAAGTTCAGGCCAGTTGGCCTCAATCGCTAAAAAGATTTAGTCCAATTTGGAAAAATTTAGGTCATGGCCTTAGCCTGGCATATTTTTAGGCAAAATTTTATGGGGGGGGGGGGGGGGGGGGGGGGGCGCGACAAAAAGGGGGGGGGGGACAAAATTGGCATAAAACACTATTTTTATAAGAAAAAATGGTTATAATACGCTAAATGTTACGTATTCATAAATTATGATAGCTACGCTAATACTAAATTTAGCCAAAAAGGACATAAAAACCAGAAGAACACACATCTACAGCAAAAAATCCAAAACCCCTCGAAAAAATTTGGAGGGGGGACACCCCACTAAGGGGGGGGGGGGGAGAAAGGGGGGGGGGGGGGCGCGAAAAGAGGGGGGGCCGACCCAACGGGGGGGGGGGCCCCCCCCCCCCCCCCCCCCAAAAAACAACAAACCATTTGCAAGAAGCAAAAAGTTGACCACACGACGGGGGTATATTCGACAGCACACTGGCACAATACTTATTTGTATATTGGTATGATAATACATGGCTTATGTACATATGTAGCCATACATGTATGAGGGGGGGGATGGGGGGCGACCCCTCCCAAATCGAGAGGCCGGTGGGGAGGGTCCCCAAAATTCGGGCAAAATTTAGAAAAAATTGCACTTTTTTGGGAAAATTTCACAAAATTTAGGGTATTTTTGGTCGATCAGGGGGGGAGGGTCCCCAAAATTTGGCCGGAGAGGCCCCTCCAAAATTTGGACCCCGTTACATGTTTGTATGTAGCATGTTAAACATGTTTCTACGTTGAAAACATGTGAGTTAGCATTTACCGCCCAAACCGAATCTGTGCCGATATTGTGTATGTACTTGTTACGCTCAAAGTTGCATGTTTCGGCATTGTTTCTGAAACTTTTTAGGTGGGGATGTCTCTTTTCACCCCCAAAAAGACTGTCCCACTCCACCCCGGGGTACTATACGTAGTATATAATATACTTATCTATACGTAATATTTTATTTTTCTGGATCTTTAAAATCTGAGAAAACTTTGCTTGGCAAATGACAACTATTCGGTATTCGGTATTCGGTTTTCGGCCGAAAATAAAAAACCGAATATTCGGTATTCGGTATTCGGTGAAATTTTTTTCGGTCCCATCCCTAACTAGTATTTTTGCCTAAATCCATTTTTGCGCGAAAAATTTCATGTAAGGTTTAATTTTTGGACAAAGTTTGATTTCCAGCTAAAGCTTACATCCTACAAACTTCTAACCTAGCCTATTCGAAAGAGTGTTCAATTTTGACCCCCCTCTACCCGAAGCGGAAGTCTGCAAGTTCGCAGTTCGCAGAAGCTTTAGCTTTTTAGAATTTAGACGATTAATTTGCATTGAAAAACTTGTCAGCAACACGTCGTAAAATCACAGTGGTTGCAGGGGTCTGGGGGCGGCAGCCCCCAGAAGCTAGAGTTATTTGGAATTTTTAAATAAAATTTGCATTGAAAGAGCAATTGAAAGCAACACTCATTGTAAAATCAGAGTGGATGCAGGGGTCTGGGGGCGGTGGGGCGGTAGCCCTCAGAAAAAAATTACAGATTTTTAACAATTTTTAGGCCGAATTTGGTCAACTGGTGATGTATCAGAAATTTTTTTCTACAGGACTATTAGACAAAGATGGGATCCTCACATCAGACAGTGTATTACAAACGTGAATATAACATAATCTATATACTTGTGTAGACATGCACAGGCTTTGATGAAAGATAATATCAAAGACTGGTATGCCACAGAGTTGCAGGGGTGTGGGGGCGGCAGCCCCCAGGAAAAAATTTCAAGATTTTTTGTATTTTTAGGCCAAATTTGGTCAGTTGGACACGTATATATCGGAGATTTTTCTGGCCGAGCCTCAAAAACCAAAGGGGGGACCCTTGTTGACAATTTCTTCAGGTTCCACCAAAAGGTGGGGGGGGGGGGTTCAGACCTCCTGACCCCCCCCTGGCTACGCCCATGCTTTGACCGGGTTCCTGCCGAAAAATTGGCCAAATTTGCCAGAAACGTCCAATTTTTGACCAAATTCAAACTTGGCCTTAATTTAGGCTTGGGCTTAGGTTCAGGCTTAGGCTTAGGCTCAGGCTTAGGCAATAAAAAATCGAAATTTTCAGAAGAAATCCTGCCAGCTTAGCCTGAAGAATCCTGCCGATTAGGCCTAGACGATGCCTTAAAACAGCATAACGCACTCAAAACTATCCAAAAACAAAGATTATAGCCATTTTTCGAACTTTGGTCTACGTTCACTTCCAAAAACACTGAAAATAAATTATATGTAAAATATGCAAAATATGCAATAAAACCCCCCCCGCGGATGCAAAATAAATTTCCAAACTTTTTTTTCAAAATGCTAAGCCAGTGGCATGTCCGGGGCCGGGGCCGGAATTTTACTCTCACTTCCAAAAGCCCAAAAACAAAGGCTACATACAAATTGTGATTGTGTCAAACATGATTTCTTAGCTTCAGGGCACTCCAATAGACTTCCGCATGCAATAAACACAAATTTTGCTTCATCGTTTTCCGGCCAACACTTCATCGTTTTTCGTCACATCACTTTTCGCAAAGGATGAAGCTTGAGAACCTCGTACGCCGACGAAGAGGGAACTTTTTTGCACAGTATATTATACTATTCTAGGGTTGGGCGCTGTCGCGCCAACCCTGATACTGTATTTCTAAATTCTCAGCACTTTTTACTAGGGATGTCGCGGATGTGACTTTTTTGACATCCGCGGATGCGGATGCGGATGTTGACTTCTGACATCCGCGCGGATGGGATGCGGATGCGGATGCGGATCTTTTTAGAATACGTTCTAAACAAGTTATGAGCCGAATTTTTGAAAAATTTTTCACCAAAAAATACATAATATACTAAAAATAGCAAGTATGAATGCAAGAATGCAAATACTAAGGAATGAGACTTAGATAAAACAGTCTGTATCGAAGTTGTGCATTCATTATACATATCTTCAAGCCATGCGCAGCCAGCAACAGTTTGGTTAAAACGCTATTGGTTAACTTTATGCCAACTCAAAGGCTATCAGCGTGACTCTCTGGCAACGTGATGCTTTTGGTTTTGGTTGGTGTATAATCACTACTATACGTATTCTGTCTATTCTTTTTAATCTACGAAAGCATGCAAGTTAAAAACTGATATATATATTGTTGTGACAATTTACAAGTTTGTAGACTAGTCTCTCTCAAACATGCAAATGCAAAACTTAGTTCGAATATGCCCGTAATATCAAATATTCGTGAAGTCTACTTTAGAAAAGAGCGATTTGCAACCAACAATGAGGTGAAAAAGCCTAGAATAAAGTTTCAATGTTTCATCCACCGTTGTAAGAGCAAAAATATTCGTATATACATGCAAAAAAATCAAAATTGTCGTCTGATTTTCTACATTTTTAGTAAATTTTGCCGAATCTGCACTATCCGCACATCCGCATTAAATTTTTGCGGATGCGGATGCGGATGTCAAAAAGTTGCGGATCATCCGCGGATGCGGATGCGGATGCAAGTGCGGATATCCGCGACATCCCTACTTTTTACATTGAGCATTTTTATGGTTTGAATGAAGGAGTAGTGAAGTAGTGAACTGGAGGAGTGAACTTTTGGAGTTCACTCCGAGTGAAGCATTTTTTTGTAATAAAACCACTGGAGGGGGCGAACTGAAGAACAGGACGGAAAATTATCTGCTGCCAAGCGATTCCACCCAATCTGTTAAATAATGAAAATATAGAACCCCCATCGTCAGCAAAGCCCCCAAAATATCTGTCGCCCCTTTTAATATAATTCTTAGAGTGAAGTGAAATTTTTGGTGTTAAGACCCTTGGGGTGGAATAAGTTGGAAAAACGGCATTACTACAAAAATACGTCCACTGTCCCCCAACTCAACTTACAAATTCGCTTCTTTTTAAACTAAATATATATACGCAAATACGCGATGCCTATTTTGTGTCGTTTTTGGCTTTAAATTTGTATAAAGTTCATCTGAGCACATTTCAAAAAGTCTAAAGTCAACAGTCATCCCCGCTAATTTAGAGTATCGTTATGTATGGCCGGTAAACATATTTAAACGTATTTAACAAAAATATTTTTTTGCCAATATTTATTTTCAGATTTAATATCTGCTGATTACGTTTTGCCTCCGCTGTGATGCCAAGGCAACTTACTCCAGGAACAGTGCTAAGAATTCGACTTGTTAATTTTCTCTAAGTGTATGCACTCTATGTTTAATACGCATGTAGTTGAAGCAACGAGAATTAGAATTTTCGCCAAAATTTGAAAAATTTTTATTTTTTGTGAAATTGAAGCGAATTTCACAAAATTTTCGCCAAAAATTGTAGAAATGAGGTGTTTTTTTGGTGAAAAAAGGTCAAAATTTTTTGTCAT
>JASANF010006573.1:0-53774 GCA_030248245.1 Trissonchulus sp. WLG1_4
TATGTATGTACATATTTGTGCAAATTTTCGAATTAAAGAAAATATATAATTTTAAAATTTCAACCACGGTTTAATGTTTGGCTAAAATGCAATGTCTACTTTGATTTGTGAATTTGTAAATTTCAGTGAACTGATTGAAAATACCGTAGACGGAGGCATAGTCTTAAAAGAAAGCCGCCCGAGTTTTGACTGACACCTCTGCTAAACTAGTTGACGCGCAATTCATCTTCTAAATTCGGTGTTAGATCAATTTCGTATTACGCTCTGAAGCGAGATCGCATCACACTACTCTGCGCTACCGTACAGGTTACTGTACAGAAAACTGGTACTGTAGACGAACAGTGTTGAAATTAAAAAAAATTAAAAAAAAACTAGTGAGCTTTAACTAGGACTGCGATTATTATCTGGAATTGGATTTACGGATTAGATTTCCATTTATGTATTTGGTTAATAATACAGCGATACAAAAAATGTTCTTATTATAAATACAGTGGTACCCGAAATGGCGGAAAAACTGCTCTAGCGGAAAAGCTAGTTTTTTGTCGATACTCAAATTCTTTATGCTGTTTAATCACATCAAGAATAATATCTGTAAACTTATGGAATTTACACAGGTACTATGTGCAGTTATTCCTGTTTGCCAGCCAAAACCACTACCCCACCACAATGTAGCAATGTATAAGATCACAATGTGGCGTGACTGTTTCGTAGGCTGGACGGACGGTACACTACTGTGTGGCGAAGATCTCACAAAATTCATTTTTCCGTCCAAACGTACTTCTGACTTACTTTTTAATGAACCGCGATTTATTGTTTATAAACACAGACTTGACTCCTAAATTAGATGTATCAAAATTTGCCCAGATTGTGTCACAAATGTTGCAGTACAGTACCGACCAAAATGACTTGCTACAGACTTCGGAGTCAAGGCGGAGTCTGAGTCACTTGATTCCGGAATGAAACTTGCATAAATTCTACATACTGTATTGTATATTTTGTATTGCTATATTGTATATTGTACATTATGTATGTAACATGACATACAATACTTTCAGACCAGACTCGGGTAACTCCGACTCAGCTTCGACTCCGGATAATATGGCAAGTACTTTTGTGGTACTGTATATACTGTATGTTTGTACATATATAGTTAAAAAATTTCTTTGACTTTTAACGTAACGCCCTTTGATATTAAGGTACAAACAACCAAAATTTAGAAAATATATTGTAGTACATTCTTTAACAAAAATCTTGGAATTTTAACTGTAATTTTTCACCAATGTTTTTAAAAATTGTTTTTTCTAGCCAGACCCGGACAATAAATTTTCCACGACATCATTCTTTTAACAATATATAATTGTTGAAAATATTTTTTACGCTCTCTGAAACTTTTCGACTTAAGTACTGACAATTAATTTTGACTTTTGTTTTCTGTTTTTTTGTTTTAAATAATTCATCAGTTTTTATTTTTTATCAATTGAGCGAGATAAACAGACGGCGGACGTTTGGAAATTTTTGACTTGCTTTTTTTATCTGGAAACAATTCCTACAAAAAATTAACAAAGTAGATTAAAATTTGTTTGATCAATAACTCATCCCAAGGTTGACATTCAACAGTTTTGCAAAACTGGTGTTAAAAATATAAAAAAACTACACAAAATACAAAAAAAAAACAATAAAAAATTGTGTGTTGTTACCAAAAATTATGTTTTGAGAGTTACTGCCATAATAAATTTTAAGCACATCCCTTTAATCCATTTTAGGAGTTGGCCCATGGAGTTTTGGATAACTTGATGTTTCTTTAGGCCCCATTTTCAGAAACAAATTTAAACAACCGTTTTCGATTGAAAAGCTCAGCCAAGAATTCGCCGATGAAAAACTTTGGTTCGCAAACAATTCATACTCCGAAAATTTATCTATGTACTGCTTTCCAAAAAATCCCCACAATCCACCCTGAAAAATTTACCCCTTTAATTCCAACCCCATTTTGGGTCATAATCTAGTCGATATATTGTTGAGCATCCATCAGCAAAGTGACGGACTCTTGGATTTGCAAACCCGTCCTGCCCGACCTGTGAAGAGTTTGTAATTAAACTGCCGTCAATCTTGTCAACAAAATCATCCATCAAACTTTGTGAAACTTTTTGGCCAAACTTCACCAATCGCTCGGCGAAATATGCATCATCATTCACAACCCGTTGCGATGGGATGGCTGACGTAAAACGTGTACTAGAAACAATGCCGGGCAAAGCTGACAATTTAGACACGGGTGGAGTTCTGCCAGAAGCTGGGACGGGTGTCGTGTTTGTGACCGGCCGCACGGCCTAGGCCAGAAATTTTTGAAAAAAAAACAAATTCATAAAAATCTGGAGTGTTATTTTGTCTTACCTTTGCCTGCCGAACTGTAATGACGGCCTAATTTGGTCGATCGGTTAAATGCGACAGGCCGGCCGGTGTTTTTGACCGATTTTAAATAGTCGGCTAAAAATACCACCCGGCGACAAAAACTTTATGTAGTAGCTGGGTGGTTTAGGCGATATCTTTTCTGTTGGAGGTCGAAAGATGGGATTGTTTTAGGGTCGATTGATACTTTTGTTACGAACATAGCACCCCCCCTTCGAAAACCTTCACAACGTCGATTCATGCTTTACGCCGTATGTCCGCTCAGCCGACAAAATTACGTAATAATCACGCCAATAATTGTATTTAAGATCAAGTTGTGTCGTATGTAATTTCGCCGGCTGAACGGACATTACGGCTGTGTGAATCGACTGTAGAAGGGGGAGACAACGAAAAATCCCATTTTTATTTCACTAAAAAGGGGGTACTTGCACATGACGGTTCTTTTTCGGAGATTCTGCATTTTTTTAAAGTTTTCAAGCTTATTATTTCCTTATATGTCTAAATTCATGCCGTAGGAATTTATGGGTTATTTTTCAGTCCATATTTCTGCCTTTGTCTGTTGTCGTCAGCGCCGATGTTATTTTGTTAGAGCGGCTCTTTTTTACGATCGCATAGGTTGACATACTAAAACTCTGAGGCGGACATAAAAAGCGGTAATTTATGTTTGGGTGCTTTGAAGTGACGAAGCCATAATTTTACAATAATTCTTTAGGTGATTTCCAAGTAGTTTTATTTTGCGACTTTGCGACTGTGATTTATTGACGCAAGGCTAGTGCTCATTAATTCCAAATCGCGACAGGTCCATTCATCAAGCCGGGAGCATTTGTAATTACGTATTTTAATCGGGCACTAGTATTAATCAAATAAATTTCAAGCCTTTCTGACAAAAAATTCCCTATTTTAAATTCAAACGCACTGGTATATATTTTAAAAATTACAATAAATCTACAACAGCCCCCTGTTATTACCTCTTACGGGACCTAATTTATCTTTTATGGCCAACTTGTCGTAAATATATTGCACAAACTGACTCATAACGCCTGAAAAATTGCCCTCAAAATTCTTGTCATCTTACCGACATCATGAGAGTACAGTCTTGAGGCCGGTTCATACTTGTCCTTAAGGACATAGGGACAGGGACAAGGACAATTTTCTAACGGCAGCTGTGAAAAATAAATATTATTTTGTCGAATTTTTTGAACACAAACTTAACTTGGCCTCACTTTGTTCATGCAAAAAACTGCAAAAAAACTGCTACAATTTGTTTGGAAACCGCTTGATGACAAAACAATAAGGACAATATGTACATTACGTAATAAATATAAACAAAATACATAGATATTTACATAATCTTGATATGTACATATATATTTACTAATAACACTGATAATAAAGTAGTTAATAGAATATTGAAGCACCTTTTATGGTACATACCTACTTTAAGGTGCTGTGCATAAATGTATACCTACTGTACCGTATATGTACATTGTGTATGTATCTAAAATTAATGCCTTATTCCATTATTACCGCCTATGTGACCTTATGTACATACAAGAATACATACAAATAATGAAACTTAGGTAGCGGCTTAAACCAGAATTGCAATACATTACATGTAATAAACATATAAACTATGCAACGTAATTACATACAAAAAACACAAACATTTCATATAGCAATGTAGTCACTTAATGTATGTAACATTATGTAAAGCTATAACGAGTTATTCCATTTTAAACAAAAGCAATTACGTGTTCGCAAACGTTTACGCCAGTTTATACCAAATTAATTACCACCACTTAAACTGTAACCACACCACAATGTCATGTACCCCATAACTAATGAGCCAATGTATTATTAGCTAAACTAACAGACCGTAATGTATGAAGCCAAGACAAGCGCAGGGCTCTAATGAGTAATAATTTATGATCTGCGTATGCGAGTTTGGGGCTGGTTTTCTTGGAATGGCCCTCTCAGAGAGACTGCGTGCGTGTGTGCTCCGAAAAAGAGAAAGAAATATATTAGGGAAAATTCTAGGGTCATATTTAGCAGTAATGGCCTCGCGAAATGGGATGTATAGGCCGTGATTGCCAGATGCATAAATCTTGGCCTAGTAGATATTACATGGGCCTAAGACTAGCCATCAATAATTATTTGTAAATTTATGGACCATCCCAGGCCCGGCCTGTAACTGCCCCGGGCCTCTAGAGTTCCTGTGGGCTTGGGCTGGGCCCCATTAGATGGGTATTAATCATTTGGATGCGCTTCACAGGGAAAAATGTGTAATTATGAAATAAACATATTTAGATACTTGACGTAACTGTACGTGAGAATCAACTTGTAGGTGGTATCAAGAGTACAGGGATGTACCTAGTGTACTCTTGGTGGTGTGGAATAAAACTGCAATAGGTTAGGTATGAAATGGCCGCTAAATTGTGACAGTTTTTGACATAAATTTGAGTAGATTCACAGTGACATCTGTAATGTTTGATTAGCAGGCAAAATTACATACAATTATAGGTATGTTATGTTTATTTATTTAAACACAGCATGACATTCCATATGGAACATACTATGCTAAAACCATTCACAGTAGCGCAGAATGCACGAGTAAAAAGTTAGTAGACAGGGCATCGAAAATTAATATTAATACATATATGTAACAATCTCATTCTGCAAAAGCTTCCGTTAGTAAGCCTATTTTTTAATAAATAAGCTTGAGGTCAGTTGCAACCGGCTGGGCAGCTTATGTCAATCAAAGAAGCTCTACGACAAGTCGAGAGTATAATCACGACTTAAGGACACAGGGCCAGGGACAAGGACAAATTTCGGTCAGCTGCAGAGATGCACGGGGTGAATCGGCGAGGGGGGGGGGGTGCCCGACTCCTGGCAGAGGGGGGGGGGGGGGTGGTCCCTAGTTTTGGCCATTTTTCGGTGACAGCCGAAAATTTTTCAGAATTTTTCGTTTTTCAACTCATTTTTGGGGTACTTTTTTCGCCGCAAGCGAAAATTTTCTGCAATTTTTCAACTTTTTACGCATTTTTGGGGCACTTTTTTGGCCATCAGAGGGGGGGTGGGGGGTTGAAGGGGGGGGGGGGTGCCGGATGTCTGAGGGGGGGGGGGGTGCCGACCCCCCTCAGGGGGGGGGGGGGGGGGGTGGATACCCCCCCCCTATGTGCATCTATGGTCAGCTGCTGTGGAAAATTGACAAACTCGTTTGAGCAATTCTTTGCATACGGTATACGGAAATACGGACTTCAACTGTTGTCATGCGGAAAATTGGCATCTTTGGGTATGCAGTTTTTCTGAAACCGCTTCGGGACAAGACGTTAGGGACAAGGACAAGTATGAACCGGGCTTAAGACTGCCTTTACACATTCTACTTTCACCAAACTGCGGTTTTGAGCCAATTCAATCAGCGAATCGCCTCCTGAAAGGGTCAATTGTTGTGTAGCTTTTATCACAGATTAAAGCAAGCCGTATTAGACTGATAAATGGGTCAGGGGTGAATGAGATAGCCTGATTTATTGACTGCTCTTAGGGGCCCGATGTTTTTTTGGAACACCAACCATCACACAAGCAAAGTCACACTATTAATCTTAGGGTATAATTACCAACATAGCTAATGTCTACAGTAACCAAGGCATTGTTACTGCAAAGACTGTACTTATTTTGGGAAGAACTTTTACTGGTATTACCATACATGTAACGGGGTCAAAATTTTGGGGGGGCCTCTCCGGCCAAACTTTGGGTACCCTCCCCCCCAGATTGACCAAAAATACCCTAAATTTTGCAAATTTTTCTAAAAATTTCGCCAAAAACTGCCATTTTTTCTAAATTTTGCCCAAATTTTCGGGACCCTCACCCCCGGTTCCTCGATTTGGGGGGGGGGTCCCCCCCATCCCCCCCCTCATACATGTATGGGTATTACGTATGTAGAAGCAATAATTAGTTTATTTTTTTCTATGTAACACGTTTCGTATTCGTATGCATGGACAGTTGATCTTTAAACAAAGTTTCCTAAAATACAGTCTATTGAGCGTTCGCCCAAATTTTACTGAACTTCATACGTACTGTCTGTATGAATGCAGTTCAGGAATGGGTTAGCAGTTATGTAGGACTATAATTAAGCTTATGTAGGACTATAATTAAGACTTATTTTAACTCGTTTAATCTGACTTCTAGTTCGAACCTGCGCACTAACAAGTCCAGTCCGTTTAATCCCTAAATGTGTAGCTAACGTTACCAAACCCATATTAATATCAGTTCATCACGAAACATCAGTTGGCTAGGTTTCGTCCGCATACGTATCCGTATATGTATTCCACGCTGTGGCCTAGAGCAAGTTTGTGCCGCAGCTTATGGCTAGCCAGTCGGGCATTGTGGCAAATTAATGACTTTGGCCAATTTCTGGCTTTTGACAAAATGCCGCCCCGTTTTAGCCGAAAAATAGATTTCTCCGAGCGCGTAATTGTCAACAAAATGAATGAGCTAATTTACAAAGTCACTTTAAAAACACACCATTTACATTTGTCATTTTTCAAGGACCCCAGTCAGCCCCCCTTTTTGCGCCGGCCTATCATACATCACTCATGGCGGTCTGTGCAAAATTCCTCCCCTTCGCTGACTATAAATTTTGCCCAAATAAATTAGCAATCACGAAATTTTATGTAGCCAATATCTTTAGCTGCAAATAGCGAACCCCTTTCGGGTGCGACCCAAACTCTCTACTGCCTCCGAATAAATTTCCCTGGGCATAAATTACGCAAGACCTACTAAAATATGGTGATGCGGGTTTAGGAGGCTTAATTTTGCCAGCACATGTCGTCTAAACCTAGGCTCACTTAGAGAGCCTGATTTACGACATGCAACAATGTTAACTGCCGCCATGATTAAGTGTGTTAGTGACTAATCCATCAAGGGATTTAGGAGATTAGACTTGCGATTGATGAGCAAGTGACAGGTTGTCAGAAATACAGTGACTGTGTGAAGTAAGACAGGCCCTCTAGAGTACTTGAAGGGATTTACAACAACTTTGCACAGTAACTGAAATAATACATAGAGCGCTGGTCTGCAGATCCAGAGATGGGTACTGTATTTCAAATCTTTTCCTTTTATTCCACTCCATTAAGTATTAAATATTAAATGTTAATTTATAATTTTGGAAAACTAATTTCAGTCTTGCTTGGTCACATAATCTTAAGTGATATGAAATGATCCATTATATAATAATTCACTGGTATTTTTGATAACTTGACCCTTATTCTAATGCATAGCTGATCCAAATGCACTCATTGTGAGGCATACAGTACCAATCAAAAATAGAGTCTGATGCTCGTACGAGCACGAGCACTTACTGACGTCATGCTCGTAGAAATAGAGGTGCGCGCGAGCACTGCTCGAAAGCAGTCCAATTTTATCGCCACTAACTTGGCAGCCCACAGTCAACAGCTGACTTGCATTCGTGTGACAAAAGGGGGCTTAGAACTGAGCTCAATTTGTAAAAAATAAGTGAGAAATAAATTATATCATACGAATAGTTTAGAACATAGAAGAAAATAGAACATCACTTAACATTTATTACCTAAATTTTTATCATGTTTTATTAATTTTTAATTTTTCACCCTCAGCTTAAGTGGACCCTTTCCTGGTCAACTTTGACCTTAATTTATAGCAAAAGTTACCCAGGCTCTTGGTCAACTCAGCATCACAACTAAAATTTTCCAGCAAATACTGATAAAGTAGATACCGGTCGTGACAACAGTTTAAAACGTCGCCGGGTATATATTAATCATGATCAATAGGTTATAGCTATAAGTAAAATTGCAGTTTAAAAGTTAGTATTTTTACGTTTTGCCTTTTACGTTTGGAATTAGGCAGAAAATTAGTTAATGAATTTAAAATGAATTAGTTAGGTACTAGAATTTCATAATCGTTAATACGTACATCGAAAAAATACGTTTATATAGGCTAATATGGGATATGTTAGCCTCATCTAATAACTATCCTGAGAGGAATAACTTTTCATCGAAGAAACGCAAAATTTGGTTTTCTCAATACTTCTAGAGAACTTTATTTCTCTTTAGAAAGAACTGGCTGCAGCGGGGGCATTCAGCGTAATATCCTAATAAAGATAATAATAATAAGATTTGCCCTCAAGTATTTTTTCATTAAACTGAAATAATAGATTTTATTCAAAAAACATATCAATTTAGGTACGTAATATGTAGAAGTTATGCATTGTATAGTCAAAAATATTAATACAACTCAATTTTAGTTGCCCCCTTTGAACAAACCAGGTGTGTCATATTAAAAGCTGAGGTCAAAACTTGACCTGGCGACCTTTGCTATAAATTGGAGCTGAGGTTGACCACGAAATGTTTTACTACTTAGTTGAAAGGTTAGAGGGGAAGCGACAATAGCAATTATTAATAGCTACTTTTATCAGCGTTGTAAAAAAATAGTGACTATTGGAAAAGGGGCAGGATTTTTGTTAATTTAATCGTCATGGTATCTTTGTGTTATTAGATTTTTTACATTTCCAGCCAATTTTAATTACAGCCCCCTTTTATCACAAGTCACACGAATGCAAGTCAGCTGTTGACTGTGGGCTGCCAAGTTAGTGGCGATAAAATTGGACTGCTTTCGAGCAGTGCTCGCGCGCACCTCTATTTCTACGAGCATGACGTCAGCAAGTACTCGTGCTCGTACGAGCATCAGACTCTATTTTTGATTGGTACTGTAGCTAAACTTTAGCTAATAAGTTACATAAATTAAACTTAGGTCATACATAAAATAGTCGTTAAAGCTCAACTTACGTAATATATAATACTATTACAATAGCTAATAAAATATTAACTAAATAGTTAAATAATTAGAGCTAATCTAAGCTTCATCATTCACTAAACTGGACGGTCATTATGTTTGTTTGCATAATAAAAATGAGCAGGTATAAAAAAAGATTTATCATTTTTGTCAGATGAGCCATCAAAACCCATGGATCATTTGAATAAAACCACGGACCTGAAACGAACGCTATTTGGCCAATACGAATGACAGCTGATGATAGAAATATGCCTAGTTCGTACTTGTCTGTGTCCGTAAGGAATGTCCGTAAGCCAGTACAGAAAAACTGTTACAGATAGATCCATGATTTTTTAGCATAGATATCTTCTAGGATAGTTTACATGGCAAAAACTGGCAGTGCTAACAAAAGCGCCAAGCAAATTTTTTGCAACAGATTCCGATTTGAGTTATCCTCGGACGAACGGACATCCTTATGGACAAGTATGAACTAATATAAGCTAGGTAAAAGTGATTTATGGCTAATTCATACCCATGTACGCAGATGAGCACCGCACCCGAGGGCGGACACGCCAATCTATCCGCGGGATATTTACCTTTACCATGTACCGTTTAGTTGTATTAAAATTAACTCTTATAATCCGGTAAAGGAATGGGTCCCACTGTCCGGCTGTACCTTGTCATAGGTCATTTCTGTCATTGCGTATATAAGCTCCCAACCTCAGGAAACACCCCCATATCTACAAAACCCCTTAGCTTGCTCTATGAACTCAAATCACCACACCAAATCAGTTTTCTGTCATCCCAAAGTACGTATAAACAGGGTCGGGCCGGACAGACCAAGATAAACAGGACTCCTCAGTTGACAGTTAGTGAGGCTGGCAAGAATTTATAGCCTCGCGTGGGGTCCGGGGGGAGAGGCCCGAAACGGACAGATCTCATTAACTGTTCCAATACTGATTAGATTCATATTAAGCGGCCAAAGTAGCCCCCCGAGACTGTGGAGGCAAATCCGACCTTCAATCAAAGCTGAGTTCAGGGCAGACACTTCGACTTTAGGCGACAGTGCGAGCTTTGTATGCTGTGTGAAGCATTCATAAGACAGGTTTTGTCATGAAAAGTGCCTGTCAAAGAAATAATACATAGTAAGGTGAGCCATTGCGAGAAAAAAAATAAACAGGGGATTCAAACCAGTGTCTGTTTGGGTGTTGGGTGAAGCATTCACACAACAGGTTTTGTCAATTAATTTCGCAAGAAACAGTATGGGTCAGGACTGATCAGTGAGCTTTTAGGTAATGCCTACCAATATACAGCATAAATTAATGGTATTTTTACGCTATTACTGACACATTAGTACAACAGGTTTCGTTCCATGACTTCCGGCTGAACACAGTACGTATGTATGTAAATATCGTAAATAAACCTAGCTATTACATAAAACTGCCTGTAGTAATTTCACTACACACTTGGTAGATAGGTCGTTTTAGTGTATTTTTTGCGGACCTAAAATTAGATTTATGACTCCGATTTTTTATTGCCAATTTTAACGATCACACTTTTATGATTCGCCAATTCTAAAAGCCAGTCGGGAATACCAAAGGAACATAAAAATCGGGTGAATTATGGCTATATAAATACGTAGTTTAGGCAAGAGGGTATTGTGGTTAAGTTGGGTCCAGTTTTTTAGGGTATCGAAAGTTACCCCAAATTGAAAACTGAAAATATAGCACAAGACATTTTCTTATTTTTTAGTTCAGAAGGTGTTCGAACTTTTAGCTGAAAAACTTTAGAGTATCATAAAATATATTATTTTCCATTTTTTTCCATAAAACATCAATTTTTTTAAAATTTATGTTACATTTTTTAAATTGCCTTAGCGTAACAAAAGACGGCTTTCAACAATTTTTTACCAGCCCCCTGTTACACGACAACTTTCGGCTTTTTTGTTGTGAAAAAACCTATCCAGTATGTCATTTTTCGCACGGACTAGCCAATCGAAATAGTAGATTGAAAATAATTTATAAACTATCTTTCCTAGCTTTAGATATTATTTATTTTTTGTCAGGTTTTCGACCGACTGACAAGCAATCCATCACTTGGCTGAAAAACCGGCTTCAGGTGAGACTGTCAAAATCATAACTCTGCCGAACGTCAACATAACCTAGCACCAAACCGTTGCCTATTAATTCTAAAACCTGGTTCAGGTTTAGGTTCAATAAAGGGGGTAACCCGAAAAAGCATTATTAGGTTCAATAAAGGGGGTAACCCTAAAGAGCACTATTAGGCTCAATAAATGGGGCAACCCGAAAAAGCACTATTAGGTTCAATAAAAGGGGTAACCTGAAAAAGCACGATTAGGTTCCATAGCGGGGGTAACCTAAAAAAGCAGTTTGTGACGTACAAAATCAGGACCCAGAATGTAAAACAGTCAGTATGCGCGCTTGTTTGAGCGCTGGTTTGCAGATCTAGAGATGGGTGGTGCGAATTCAATTCTGGTTACTTCATTTCGTGAATACTGGTCCTTTAGGTTTAGGTAAATATGACAGCATGGTGAAACAAATAACGTGTAATAAAAAAGTTTGTCAAAGCCTACGTAAAAGAAGTTGGTGTTTGCTTCTCAGTGGTATAAAACACTTTTTGTGACGTAACATAATATACTGTAAATCTATGTATTACGTAACCCCCTTGAACACACTTCCCAGTGCCCAGTCACCCCATACTATCAAGAGTACATGAACATACTTATACTTTAAACTTAACGCTTAACTACTTCGTCACCCTATATTATCAAGAGTACATGATCGGATCAGAACGTAATATTATGTACTCTTGCTATTAGCTAACAGCGGCGTGTTTTGTTTGGCCAGGAATTCCCGTTTCTTGTTGTACTCTTGGCCGCATCAATCACTAGTCTCTGTCAAGGGGCCGTGGAAGAATTATTGAAGATAGTTAAGTTTCTCTGAGCGCCATTAAACTTTTGCCGAACAGAAAGAATTATTAATCAAAAAGTTTTCTCTGTCACATTGGAAACTTTAATCACCCTGTCAGAAGTAATATATGAGCCAGCCGCCCCGCACAGCACACAAATACTGGCTGTTCTAGGTGCTGTACTCTTGATGGCTGAGCCACTGCACACGTTATGTACTCTTGATGCTTTAGATTTTACAAAATTGTAAACATGATGTATATATATACTGTTAAATTTGTATATAAAATAAAACAATATATGTGTAGAACATTCGAACAACGAAATGTTCGAAAAAAACAAATGTTTTGATATTTTGCGGGATTTGAACTGCCACTGTCAAAAGGAATACTTCCGAAACGAAATTATTTTGATGAAAAGGTACACTTTTTCTCATGTTTGGCATAAAAAAACTTCGGATTCAACATTCTAATTACTGATCAAAAATAAAAAAGTTAAATCATACGTCCGGTTTACCCTTCAGCCGGAACCGGAACTAATAAGGGCCAATTCATATTACATGGGTAGGTAATATATGTTACTTGCATCCGGAATCAAAGGACATAACTATATACTAGTATAAACATAACTATATCAGTTGACTCCGACTCCGCTTAGACTCAGAAGTCTGTAGCAAGCAAGTTTGGTTGGTACTGTACTCATGAAGTAAATAAAGGAAACCTTTAAATAGTGTCTATTAAGAATTTTACAGTAACTAGGTACAGAAATACCTATGCCTTGCTGTGTATAATGCTTAACGAACCTATAATCTGTACGGTAAGCCAAATCGGTGCTACAGTAACCCGATTTCTGAGCGCAGGGGGCCTACCGTAACCTCTCAGCGTTGGCAGGGGGCGTTATCAGTTGTGCAGGGTTAATTGGTGCTGAATCTAGTGGTCGGCAGACATCAAAGGAACTACTAAATAGGTGACTTAACTGCACTATTAGGTCTCAGCCCAGAAATAAATCATTATTGCTTTGCTTAACACGGACCAAACACACCGCTTCATAACATACCCACGCCTACCTGAATGTTGGGGGGCTTTGGGGAAAGTTTGGGGAACCCTGGCCAGTGCCAACCCGAGAGTTCCCGGATCGAACTCTACTTAACCATGTGACCGGCCATGTTTTTTGTACTTTTTTTCCTTTCTACGACTTTACACCCCCTCTCCGCTGAGGCGTGTAGTTTTGACGTGTGGACAGACCTAAAATGAATTTATGATCCTACATTAAAATGTGAGTATAATTTTAAGTTTCTGCAAACTGGCTGGCGGCAGGGCTTTGTTGTGGCCCGTCCCTTTTCCCCATCAATTCCCAAACAGCCTCGTATTTCAGGCAAACGGCACTTTTTGTCTTAATACTGCTCAACTTTTATTACTAGCACTAAAAGTTACTATTTGATCTATGGAAGGCCCATATTAATTTTACTAGCCCATTGCCCCATATATATTACCGGCGTAGCCGCAAAGCAGCGTTCTGCCGCCGACTATTAGGGTGATATGGCTGAATTAAGACGGGAAAAAACAAATGAACAAGAAATTAAGCAATCAGACAGTCCGGGGGGACGAAAACTGGGCAAAACTGAGATTTAAGAAACAGAATTTTGGTGAATGGGACGAAAACTCTTCGCAAAAGCGGGATGTTACAGCTCAGGGAAGATGAAAACGGATCAGAATACTAAATTTAGACAATAGCTGTTGAGCAAACAAACACTGTACTGACAAAAATTACTTGCTACAGACTCTGTCTGGAGTCAAAGCGGTGTCGGAGTCACTAAATTCTGAAGTCGAAGTATAGACAACTAAAAACTAACTCCGGAATCATATGACTCTGACTCCGCTTTGACTTTAAGTCTGTAGCAAGTAATTTAGGTGGGTAGTTTATCTTAAGAGTAAATGTCAACTTTTAAGCTTTAAGACCCCCAGTTCTACCGTAATACGTATTAGCTATTAACATAAACGTATAGCTAGGGTTAAGTACTTCACCTAAACAGTGTATACCTATGTAAGTACCTACCTGTGGTTCTATCCTACCGCGTTACGCACAAACATGCGTTCGTTACCCAAAGTCATTAATATATTGTATGTACAAGTTTTACGACTGAATTTGGGCCAAATTTTACGAGCAATATTGTAAAATTTCAAGAATATTGCGGCTTGATTATCGCACGAGCGGTGAATGTGTTGCGAAAAATAAGTCGTAAATCAATCGTTTAAGCTTTGAACCTAACCGCCAGCTTGTCAAAGGGTTTCACCTGAAATTACCATTTACCATAAATTTTGCTAGTTTACGACTAGCCCTATCAGTTAGGCTTTGGTGATATTAAAACCGTAAAAACAGTACCTAGAATATTTGGTATAGCTTATTGTATGTAGCATAGCAACTACGCGTAAGTAAGTACAGTAGGGTACTTATTTGCCCCTGGTTTACGTTTGGACTGAATGAAACTAAATAAAGACTAAAAAATAAATGACGACGAAGTAGCACAGCTACTGGTAAAAAAATAAGTAAATGAAAACTAAAATGCTCTAATTGGACCGTTTCGATCAAAAATGATTTTTGAGTAGCCAAACCATTATTTAATATTTATCACGTGCAGCGCTGTCTGTTGTAATTTAGCAGAATTGTCTAGATTTTAAACTTAAAAGTAGGTATGTTCGTAAATTTTCGGTGTTTTTTTGGGTGTAACACCACGTTACTAAAAATTTGAAATTTTTTGTAATCGATTTACAATTTTTTTATTTTGACAGTAATTTTCATTCTCAATTTTTTACGCAAGTTCTGCACATTTGACCGTTCAAAAGTATCCAAAAATATTTTGGACAAACGGATAGCTTTTACGGACACACGAGAGGAATCAATAATTTTATCAGTGGACTGCACCAAATCCGATTAACTGACCATTAGCTCAAACCGATTTAGCTCAGGCTTAAATACCTTAAATCGGTTTAAGTCCGCTGCACCAATGAAGATTAGCACAGTTTGCGCTTAAGATTTAGTTGAAAACTGGGGTTTAACTGCGATCTAGCTGGGTTTTAGCTAAACAGATTTAACTAGAGTTTAGCTCCAGCCCAGACTTAAAAGTTAAACCGATTTGGTGCAGTCCACCGTATGACTTATAGCAGTTGCTTAATTACGTGAATAAAGAGCATGAGTAATTATTGCCCAATTAGACTGGAAAGGCGTTGTGTTTTTCACAAAATAAACTTTAGTTAAAAGTGGCTCTTAAAAATTATTAATAGGTTGTTGTTTCGCACACAAGTTGTGCGCTCAGCAAAGTGAAGGGGCAGATTAATTATTTGTCTAATTTCGCAGACATTTTGCAAAAATTTTCGTTCCTACAAACTTACAGACACCAATCATTCAATTTTCACTGAGCATACTGTAGCCAGACTTTTACTGTACTACCGTAAGAAGATAGTGTTGACATTACTGCAATTCAAGAGTACATAATGGGAAGAGTATGACACTTGCTTTTGTTCAAATAATAGACAATTTTCCTTGAGAGTAAAAATTCCAAGTTATGCTGACATAACTTTATAATTTTCGATAGGAATAGGTTTATCAAACTTCTAAATTTTTCTTTAATTTAAAGACAAAAAATCGTAAAAATATATTGAGACTATTTCAATTCAGACATTTACAGTACCTTGGTGTCTGTCATACTTGCCGCAATAAGCCTAGTGCTAGTTACGTCATCAAATAAAATTATTATTACTAAATACAAAAAAATTAAAAAAACAGAATTTCAGCTAGGAATCGATCCCCTGCCCCTTTCGTTTCTCTATCCAAGCGTGTTTTGGTGCTAATATGATAATGACTTGTTGATTGAAGTAAGGTGCGACAGGCCTTAGGTTGGTTTCTATCCTGTGACAGGTGCTTCGGTAAAGTTTCCCGGCCGAAGTAATGGATAGACGTCAGTAAAAGGCTGACAGGTGTCACTCAAAACAATCCGACACAACTTTATATGCCTTCGTTTATATGATGTTATATGCTAGATATAAGGGGTTATATGAAGTTGGTCTCAAGCTTTATGCTTGACACTTGGTCGTTTCTGTAGGGCCCCGGGTCCCGCGAGAGATGGAGGAAATACAGTTTTGAAACTTTGGATGAATAAAGCTTAGTTATATCTCAAACTTGAATAATGGAGAACAAAATAATAAAAATGAAAACAAAATAAAATAGGTACTATGTAATAGTAATACGGTTTAATTCGCGTTCGAAGTAAATGTTTAAAAGTAACGAAGTTTAATGAATCATGCCGCTGAGACTGTAAAAAATCAGCTTGGGACGTGATTTTTTGTAATTTTACTTACTGAACGCACACATGACTGTAAGTAAGAATCGAAGCCTATAAGTACGTACAGGCGGTTAAAGTTATGAAATAAAGTTTAAACACTTAAGAGTAAAATGGTATACCGAGTAATATTTCGAAACAGAGACAAATTCTAAATCTAAATAAATTCACGGTATACAGGGCAATATGGATTATCAATAAGTATGTATATTGAGATAGTTTGACATCTATAGGTATTATCAAGAGTACAAAAGTACGCATAATCAGAATAGGGTATAGGTATTACGTGTCAATATTACCAAGAGTACGAAATATGTAGGTATTAGCCTATTAGGTACACTTCTGTAAATATTATCGAGAGTACGAAATAGAACTTCTTGGCTCCGCAAATCCAAAAGAGCAGCAATACCGCAGAGGTATCAAAACTTATGCATTATCAACTTATCAAGAGTACATAATATTGTAGTGTCTCACTCGTCTATAACAGTGAGACTGTTATGTACTCTTGGTATTTTGAAGACTAGAGTAAGCTTAGAACTATACCAAGAGTAACAATAGCGTCTCTATTCTATAACAGTGAGACTCTTTTATGGACTCTTGGTATTATTAAGACGAGACAATAAGACACTCTTATGTACTCTTAGTATTATTAAGACTAGAAATAATATCAAGAGTAAACAAAAACATACATATTCCTTCATTTCACACACATACATATCTGCTACTCCTGGTGCTACATAACTGGCCATAATTTCTGCTACTCTTGGTGCACATAGCAGGCCATAATTTGCCTAGGTGTAGTGAGTGTTGGCAGGTGTCTAGGTTTGTTTCACGCCCCTTTGCTCTCTGACGGACAGCACGACTCCAGCCAACCATCCCGGCGGATAATAAGGCATTAATTTGCCGTGAACTAATTTAGACTCGGCTTCCGTCAATAAGGCTACTGTAGAGCACATTATTAGAGCTTAGGAATAAATATGACCCAATCTGGGGGGGTATGGGGGTTGTATCCGGACTTGTAACAGCATGAAAAATTTGGTACCCCTCCCCTTCTTTGAGTCTAATTGCAACCTCCCTCCCTGGATGTACGTAATTTTGACCTTCTTATAGACAAAAAAATAGTAGAAAAGGCCATTGTACAATAATTTTGCCACTTCAGGGGTCAGACCCTATCAGCGATAAGGGAAGAGTGCAGCTCTTCAGTCGTAAAATAAAAGGGGGTTGTCGGTTAACTTAAATAGATACTTACATTATAAATAGTTACGTAATCGTATAGCAACTTAAAATACATTCTGAACAGTACGTAAAGCAACTTACAGACTACAGTAATTAATGTAATGTGTCAGGAGTATAGGAACATATAAATCTATATGAGCAAGAGTACAGAGTACAGCATAACAAGTGTCATGTTTTCTACGTATAAGGAGTACATGCATACAAGCCTACACTAGCAAGAGCACAGCAAAACAAGTGTCGTGTTTCCCACGTATTGTGTAATATGTATCAGGAGTACAAACATATAATCCTACATTAGCAGGAGTACAGCATATGTTGTCAAGTGTCATGTTTTCCACGTATTGTGTACTCTTAATATCACACAAACAACAGAGCTAACCCTCAAGTTGGTGAGGTTTAGCATTTTGTCGATTGTCAGCCAATCCATCAGCCTAGTGCATGAGGGGTGTCAGAAAGCAGACAGCTGACGCGCGTCAGTGTCAGGGCTAGGAGAGGGCTCATACGTCAACCTCAGGCCGATAATGACACGGCACTACCTACATCACATTAACTATGGCCTATTGCCCGACTACATAGATGCTAGGAACTGGCACTAATTCTGGCGGGAATAATAAAGCCCGGTTCATACTTGTCCTCAAGGACACAGGGACAGGAACAAGGACAAAGTTTGGTCAGCTGCTGTGAAGAACTGACACAAGCGTTTCGGCAGACTTTTTGTATACGATCTGCAATGACTACAACTTTATTCAGGCGAAACCTTAGTTTATTTTGGATAGCAGTTTTCTAGGAATCTCTTAAGGACAAAACGATAGAGACAAGGACGAGTATGAACCAGGCTTTAGGGTAAATAGTTAGAGAACATAGTCAAGAGTCAAGTCAACATATAGTCAAGAGAACAGGTACAGGAAGTCTTACTCTTCCTATTATGTACTCTTGCTGAATAAGTTTAGTTCCAGTTTAGCACTAGATAGCGAATAAACTAGTTAAAATAAGTCACCTGCTCAGTTTTAGATCGAACTTAATGACGAATTGAGCCTTTGTAAAAATGCTGCTTCATTAGCCATTCAAAAACTGAGCAGTGGGAATCGAACCCACACTTGGCGGCTCCGGTTCACATCACAAACGTCAGCTAATCCGATTGGTCATTCGCGATTATAGCTGCATTCTGATTGGCTGATTCCTAATTTCCGGCCTAAAACGGACCCTTAGCTTCAACTGTCACAAGCAATTACGGCACTAACTTATTCAGCTGTCACTTGAACGGTTTGACAGCAATTACTGTTATGCAAATTAGATCTGACAGCAACGGACGTTAATGTATATATATGTGATGGAGCAATTGAAATAATCAAAAGAGACACAAGCTGGATAATCAGCTAACCAGAGACAACACAGCTTTGAGCTGAAGTAGATTCATTTACTGTTCAAACTCGGCATGTCACATTCAATTAATACAGCAACAAAGCACAGACGATAGAATAAGACTTGTCCCAAAAAGCCCGGTTCATACTTGTCCGTAAAGTCCGGTTCATCTTTGTCCCTATTGTTTTGTCTTTTACTCATTGCAAGAAAAAGTACCATGTCAACCCAGCTGTTTTTTGGCATGAATAAAGGTTGAATATATACATTGAGGTCACTTCCAGACCGTATACAAAAAATAAGCAAAACGCTTCTGTCAATTTCTCACAGCAGCTTAAAAAGTTTTGTCCTAGTCTCTGTCCCACTGTCGTTAAGGACAAGTATGAGCCGGGCTTGAGATTGGACCGTGTGTCTTTAAATCTCTAGGGTAATGCAGACACAATGTTGGAGTAGGATTTAGGCTATTCTGGTAGGAAGTAACAACATGTAGTTTTAGGTTATTCTATTCAGGAAGACCGTTAGTTAGGTGTCGGTCGACCTCGGTTAAAGTTTAAAATTAATTATAAAAGTAATCTAATAAATGTAAAAATTATAAAAAATTTAAGTCCAAAATTTAAAACAAGCAAGCAGCAAGCATAGTATGAAATATCTGACTATACGAAAGCAAAAGAGTTCGATTTATTTTCATCTGAAAGTTTCGATGCCACAAATATACTAGATTAAATTTTGAAATAAATAAAATTAATTAATTTTAAAAATTTTAGAATAATAAATCGAACTGCATGGCTAAGCCAGAAGGAAGCACACAGAGTCAGTTTGAGCTAAATAAAACTAATACAATAATATCACTCGGATAATTAAATATTGAATTGATAATAATTAAAATTATTGTGTCGATATTAACAGATCCTTCAAAGTTGTGACGAAAAAATTAGGATTTCTAAAAAACATAAAAAAACTGCGAAAAAATTTCAAATTGCCTAAATTTAAAGCAGAATCAAACGGTGTAAACCTCGAATTCATGAATTTATAACTATTTTGTCCAAATTTTTGCAAACTACTTGGATTAGTCAAAAAAGTTAAAATCAAGTTACCTAGCTGTTTTTTTAAATCCAAGACCGAAATAAAAAATCGTGCCGCTAGTATATATATCACAATTAAACAGTCTTCCAATTATAGACAAACTATACACGCTAAATAATAATAATATTAATTAAATCACTCAAAATGTCACCCGAATTAATAGAACATCATTTACAATATTTATGATAATAGCGGTAGTTTTGGAAACCTTAGAGCATGCTAAAAACGCAATTTGAGCATAAAACTAAACGTAGTTTGTTAATACATTCATAAATAAATAAAACAAATCAATTCTTATTGATAAATTATAAAATCAACAATTATTGATTACTAAAAATTCTATAAACCAAACTGATTGGGTCACAAAAATCCGCTAATTTTATCATCAAATTATAGATTATATACGATGAATACAATTATGTTACAGAAAAGCATATAAAATATTGTATACAGGCCCAGCGAAAGCGAAAGCAAATAATTAATTAAATCAGGTCCCGGGTAAAGTCATTAATAAAATTAATGTTGAATAATAAGTAAGCATACAGCCATATTCCTTTGGCAAAGAGGCAGCAAAAATTGGCCGGAACTTAGGCCGGGCCTAGGCCTAGTGTGGGAGGGAACCGGGCAAGCGTTGGCCAAAGTATCCGGAAAAAGCAGCATAGGGGGAGGCCGCCGGGTGTTGGGGGAAAGTCAGGTGAGAGAGAGATCCAAGGGCACTAGAGGCCGGGCCTGGGCCGGGCCCTAAGCCCTTACCAGCGTAGGGATTATAGCGATTAAGGGCGGCCAAATAAGATCGGGGGGAGATTTGGCCGGAATGGGCCGCAGGGGGGCTAGCCAGACTGAGAAGGTGAGCCGCAGTGGCCAGAGACGTGCTTGTGGCCGCAGGAGCCACTGTGGCACAACTGGATGGGGTGGAGGAAGTCGCAGCGGTTGAAGGGGGGGCCGGGCCACTGGGACTAGACTTGGCCGGCTGGTCAGGCGTGGTATGGGCCGCGCGGATGTGTTGGCACAAATCTTCCGAGCTAGCGAACTGTTTGCCACACTGCACGTCGCCGTTGTACCACTGACAAACGAGGGGGGCTGCACCGGATGAAGAGGCACCGGCACCGGAACTGACTGTCCCACTGGAGTTACCACTCCCACTGGTGGACCCCCCATTGGCCGCCGTGCCATTGGGCGTAGCAGCCGCACTTACGGCCGTACTAGCCGCAGCCGCTGCCGCAAAAGCCGCAGGGGAGTAAAGCGCCGCCAGTGGGTTCGTAGGGGGGGCACCGAGAGCGGCCCCACTCCCCCCCGCCAAGCCAGCGGCGGTGGGCGAAAGTCCAGAAAGTCCGGTGGCCGCAGCGGCCAGAAACGGATAGCTAGAGAGAAACCATGAGAGTTCGTGACCAGAGCTGACACACTGGGTGCAGTTAAGGGGACACCGTCCCCCGGGGTTCGTGGCGCCTCCGGCACTAGAGGTCATAATGGCAGCCGCAGGACAGGTTTTGCAGAAGGGGTCCCGACAAAGCGAGCTAGCACCGAAGGGGTTCAGTCCGTTACCATGGAGACTAGCGGCGGCAGCGGCAGCGTAGGCTGCGTTCGGGGACAACCCTGAGAGGGCGTGGGGGTAGCCGGATAGGCCGGCCGCCGTGGGACCACCCGAGACATTGGGCATAAAGGAGAACATATAGGGGTAGGGGGGGACGCAGCCGGCACACTTGGGGGTCACGCCCGTGGGGGGCAGGGTCGGGGGGAGGGCCTGACCGGTCGTGGCACTCGTGGGGCTCCCAGAGGGTCCCCGGGGGCCACTAGAACCACAAGCCCCCTCTTGGACCCCTGAGGAACCGGGCCGGGACCCCCCAGACCGCGGTCGCTTCGCAGGGGGCTGGCTAGAGTCCTGAGAATCCTTGTTTTTCAGCAGTTTATCCTCCTTGTCCAGTTTCTCAGCGGAATCCAGCAGTTTGACGGAGAGTTTAGTATCGTGGGAAGATTTCCTCGCGGCGCCAGAATGACTAGAGTCGCTCTGCTTGCTGGAGGCAGTGGAGTCTAGGGGGAGACTGGTCTTTCCCTTACTGGGGGTGTCCGGGAGACCAATGCTGTTGCAGGTCTGGGCCAAAAGCTGCAGGGGGGTCTTAGTGGATTCCATCTGAAACAAAAAACAAAGTTAAAAACGCTTAGACTTAACTACAATGCGGTGAAAAGTAAATAAAAAAACTTTGCCCTCTATATATAGAAGTGATGGAATTTAACTGTTTAGAACATGATAAAAATATTCTAAAACTGCTAAAAGCAGATCTTAAGAACGTGGATGTATATACGACAGTAAAACGAAGCTAAAAGATACCGGAACTATGTAGAATATATATACTTATAATGGTCTAAAGTTAACAAACAATAAATTTGTGACCGACAACCAAAAAAGTCTCAAAAATATGTGAACCATAAAAACAGATCGCTGATCAAAAAATAACACTCTAAACCTTTCAGCTTAAACTTAAAATCATTAACGAATGATCAATTTGCAGTATAGAGAATTGTTATCAATAAGTTTCCAGATCTACATCAACTTTGAGATAAGTTATTAGGCAAATTTTAATCTAATCCGTTTAATCCAGGTTAGGAATTGGTTCTCTGTTTTTTGAGTTGTCATGAAATGCTCCAATGGATATTTCATGAGCCGTTAAAGTAAAATTCTGGCACAATCAATAATTTTAAAATATGAATTAATTAAACTGCAAAAATCATAAAACACGCTATGATTAATACTCGAGTTTTACTTTTGCCTTTTCGTTAATAAATTAGTGGCCAATATTTTGCTAGCTAAAATAGTGGCTTACTAAAAACTATCTGAACCAAATTTAATTACCCACTAAAGGGTTCATAAATTCGCAGATTCTCTGTTTAAAAACGTTCGAAAAAGTTCACTACAAATTTATGTAAGCCAGTGGTAGTTTATTGCAAGATAGAAAAAAATTAACCAATAGCGAAGTTAAGATATTTGATAAATTGATAATTTTTGGATCCATTTTTTACGGAACGGTAGAAAATCAGACATAAAAATGCCATTCCTAAACGTAAACGGACTTACAACTCAAGTTTTATAAATCAACAAATTGTCTTAAAATTTAAAAACTTGAACCTTCGAGAATGAATAAACGTTTTTAATCTTTATTTCTGTAATTTTATTCATCACAACTAAAGCCTCGCCAAATTGTTCAAAAATGTTCAAAATTTCAAAATCTGATATTATGAATTAAATATTTAACAGTGCCGGTAAAAACATCAAAGCTTCACATCAAAAATTACTACGATTTAGCAGTTACGTTAATCCCAGGAGCAAAAGTCAAATTTTCACGACGTATTATCTGACAGAAAAAAACCCGACCTTTCTGAGACAACAGATTTTTACCTGTCATTTTAGATTAAATTAGCCTTATTCAAGATAAATGGACTTCAGCGGGGTAGATGGCAACTTAGACTCAACCTACACTGAATTTTTAGCAAATAGGATTTAAAAATAAGGACTACAACTGACATAAGATTTATTTTTGTATAAATCTATCCATCGTAAATTCGTAAATCATTGATAAAACTGATTCTTTTACCCAAAAATAGATGCGTCATCTATTTTTAAAATTTTTACAAGAGTATGTATAAATCGTTTATAAATGAATGAAATAGGGTCGATTCATGCTTACAGCCGTATGTCCGTTCAGCCGGCAAAATTATGAAATAAAAATGTAATAACAATGATGGCGTGATTTTTTCTCAACTTTCTGAGTGAGCGGACATACGGCTGCAAGTATAAATCAAGTTAATAGAAAGTGAAAAATTGTTATGAATTTTTGATTAAAAAACCCTGAAAAAGCCCGATTTTAAAAATAAATCAATGCTAATGCAGAGATCACAATTAATTACTTATGAATGCAAAAGTTTATATAAAATATATTGAATGAATTAAAAAATAATCCTATATTATTCGAACCAAAATCCGAAATTCAAACCAGGAAACGTTTTGAAAATTTTGAAAATACAGACCCAAAGCTGTGTTTCGAGAAATAACTTTCTGAAGAAATTGACTACGTATAACTCAGGTATTTCCAGAAACTTCAAAAAACTTGTATGAAAAACATTAATACAAAAAATGTTCCACAACAAAAACATTCGCAAACTTGCTAACAAAACTAAGACCGAAAAATCAGCAAAAAACACTAAATATGAGGCAAAAAACACAATAACGGCACAAATAAGCTCCGTATAACTGAAATCTCCTAGCTTTAACTAAAAAAACTATTAAAAATACCAAAATTCAAAATCACAAATCAAAAATTTCAAAACTTACAGTAGTTGGTGGTAAATAATCAGGACAGAGGTAAACAGCTTGGTTAGATACCATACTGCGACATCACGAAAGGAGTTGAGAACCAAGAATTAAAAATAAAATTTAAAATCCGGCCGCAAATAATGTCAAAATCATCAATGTAAGGTGTAAAAATGTTGGAAGTCACGTCAGAACACGAGTAGACACGGCCAAATGTGAAATAACACTGAGCCAGCCGACAAATATGAGGTGGGCGGAGCTTAGAGCGGCCAGTAGCCAATCAGAGACGACCTGAAAAAATCAAATATCAATCAGCCGTGGCGCGTCAGCCAATCAGAAAGCAGACTCGCCGAGGCATTAAAAGTGACAAGCCACCAATCACTGTCACCTAGGCCTAATTTATGAGCCTGATGTGTTGCTACTAAACCTTTGCTGGGGCCCGCCGCCGCGCCAATAGGGGGCTGTCAATCAAAAGAAGCTCCGCCCCCTTTTGACGCTAAGCTCCGCCTACTTTTGCAACCCTGGCCCCCGCTACAGTAGGACATACTGTAACCAAAGACTGTAATAGTCCCCCCCTTGGAATAGGGGCTTGGGTTTGAGAGACACAACCCCCCTGTTGAGGTTTGGTTTGTGAAAAGACGGCAGGATAATACATCAAGTTATAAACGATGTGTCAGTTTGAAATTGAACGCCTGCCACTTTGTGTTACCCGATCCAGGGTGTAATCACTCAAACAAGGCCGGACTGCCCTGACATGCGCCAGCTAGAGGAACAACGCCACTACAAAACCTGTTCTACAAATGTTTCAACTTGACTATAAAAGATAGAAGCCAATGACAGCTTCACAGCTACCGTATGCCTGTCTTTATGAAGTTGTTGTAGAGCTTATTTTAACGCCATTTAGGATGTGATTTAAGCTGGATATAAATTTGGAAATCATAAAATTTAAAATATTTTAAATTAATTTAAATTTAAAATTTATTTCCACGCCCCCTGTAAGAGTAGAATAGTAGCGCTTGAGCAGAAAAGTAAAGTATAGTGTAGTTTAAAGCGGTGGTAAATATATATATTTTATTGCAGCAGTCATGTGTGATTTACGAGCGTTAGTGTGACAGGGCCGTGTCGGCGACTTCAAAGGGCCAAATCGGGACAGCAATCAATCAGCCAATCACTTAAGACCGCCAGCGCCTGCCTGTCATGTCGCTCAGAATGAATGGCCTCAGATTGCATACCACAAATGACGTCACTTGCTCACTTCGTTCTTGTCCTTAAGGGCTGTTCTTGTCCCGACTCCAGAATTTTGGGGAAAATGTGACATGGTGTCACGCAGTGATGAATTCAGTTCAACTTTTGTCCCAGTATATAGCCAATAAGGTTTCTGGTCCACTTTATACTTGTCCTTAAGGCCTGTCCTTGCCCCTGACGGTCAAAAATTGAAATATCGTCATGTTGAGCGCAGTTAAACTTTTGTGCATGTAACGTAGCAATAGCTAATATACAATAACATATGAGAACGAAAATCACTTGTTTACTAAAGGCTCACACTTGTCCCTAATGGCTGTCCTTGTCCCTGACAGTAACTGTTCGGATTTTGGGTGAAAAACTGAAAAGTCGTTACGCAATATTACGTGAGTTTTTGTGCGTCTATGCGCAACTTTTGTGCGTGTTATGTGGGCAATAGCCAAAAAGTCACTTGTCCACGAAAGCCTGGTTTCTATTTGTCCTTAAGGGCCTGTCCTTGTCCCTGATAGGTCAAAAATTTAAATATCGTTACACAATGTTGAGACAAAATGGAATTTTGTGCTCATTGTGTGATCAATATCCAAAGATGCCAGAAACAGAGTTACTTGTCCACTAAAACCTGATCTATTTCTGTCCCTAAGAGTAGTTTGACTGTTTGAGTCATACCTGTTCCGTTGTCAAGTGAGAAACTGTAGTGTATTACGTAATATTGAGTTCAATTCAACTTTTGTGCATGAAAAATATACAATAAAATAAATAGGGACAAACAATAGACAAGTACCTAGAAAAGTAGATGAGAATTATTTAAGAAAAAGTGGAAAGATAGGGTTCTGTAAAAAACTAAATAATCGCGAACACCTTTTAAAAAAACATTTAATGAACACTCAAAAAACAAAAATTGCTCAATTGCGCTCCAACGCAATTCCTTGATGCAACTGCGCCAAAGATCAGAACAGCGCAGCTTGAGACTTGCGTATCTGAATTTGACGTGCAAACGTACAGTGGGTAAATAAATACAATAGCCATTGTTAGCTATGTAGATCCGCTTAAGCCGCTGCTATAAATTTGGTGAATTGCGTGACTTTGTTGCGCCGTGGCACACTAAGCTATGTTTTTGATCTGTGACAAATTGTAATACCCTAATTACCATTAGAACTTCAAAAGTAGCCTAAATTATCAAACTAATGGATTGAATCTTTGACAAATAATGGTTAAAAATGAAAAAAAATTCGGCAAAGGGGTCAAATTTAGGCGGCTTTTGGTGTGATTTATGATTATTCAAACAAATTTGTCATGTTTTTGTTCAAGGCTTATTTAGCGGATGCCGAACTTTGAACATTGTCTGAAGCATTGTGTGTTGATTTGACGTTTTTCACAAAGTCTGAAACGAAACGAAAGTTTTGGGACGGCATTTTTGTGTTTTTTATCAAATCGAGAAGCGACCAATAGAGGAACTAATATTTGTTTCAAACCAAAGAAAATAACCGGACTCAAAAAATAGTTCAGGCTTTTCGAGTTCCGTCCGGGCACAGATCTTTGAATAGCGAAATCGAACTTAGTCATCAGACAACAAAAGTGTCAAAGTCTCAACAACTGTTGTTACCTAAAGTTAAATAAAAATATGTAGCATCGGGATTGTAAGATTTTTTGAAAAAAACTTTTTGGACTAAAATCGTTTAAAAAAATTAATGAAAACTAAATTTTGACAAGTATACACATTTTGGTCGGGGTTACCGTGACATCTCAGCTAACCAAACTTTTTAAATACGTACATATCTGCATATTTCTTACATTGAACTATTGGTAATTAACAGAAAGTTTTACAAAAACCCTTTGGGCTTGGATTGTTTTGCCCCCGTTTTTTACTCCCACATGACAGAATATTACTTACTAATTTTTGAAACAGTCTCATTAAAAAGGTTGACAATAAAATTAACCATAACAAAATAACAAAGAATTGCAACTATTAAAAATGATACAATCGCAAACCGCCCAATTCGAGTTTAAATTGCCTAATTAAAAATAAATAAATAAACTAATCATAAATACCAAAATAACAAAAATGACTAAGCAACTTTCGTTTTTCAATCCTCAAATGTGATATATTTTTTTAAAATAACGGTCTGTGCTAAAAAAATGATAAATGATAAAAAACCCTTATGTCTAGTTTCATAAATAAAGTAATATATCACTTTGGTAGTTAATAATAAACATTAATATGCAAACTTGAAACCTTAAAATTGCACCAATTTTATGACATCTGATGAATATCGTCAAAAGATTGATTGCCTAAAATAACGCCGAAAAAAGGTAGCGATAAAAAAATCTTCTAAAATTTATTTCAGACCGTTTTCAAATTTTATGAATACAGTAATACGGAATTTTATAGGATATCCTCATACTGTTGTGGCTTTTTATGAAGAATTTAAAATTTATGATCGTAGAATTTAAAATTTAAATTTTAAATTAATTGATAGTGTAGTACTCGGCGTCTGTTAATTTTGGCTTTAAAAGGAAGAACATAAATGTAATTTTTATGTAATTTATTTCAACCATTAAGGCAGTAGGTTTCCATTTTGTGTTCAAGGTTCAAATATGAAGAGATTTATGTATCATGTGACTCCCCAATCTGTTGCTGAAATTAGTAAATCGATTTCTGATTAAAACTAAGTTATGATCTTAGGTTTTGACTCGATTCTAGTCCGGATTAGGATTAATCTAGTAAAAAAATATTACTTCTTGAAATTTTCATGTTTTTTACAAGATAAGAAATAAACCACCAGCAATATTTCACTGAAAAATCGGTCAATTTTAAACTTATAGCCAATACTCAACCAAACAGTAGTCGATTTCCAATATACCTATTAATACGGGGATTTGAAATGATCCTATTTTCTTTTTTGTCTCCAGTCATGTGCTGTTTATATTTCTAGATAAAAAAATGCCAGCTTAACAACAGTCGGGGATGGGGCGGTTTGAGCTTTAGGCTCGATTTATACTTACAGCCGTTATGTCCGTTCAGCCGGCGAAATCACGAAATAATCACGATACCAATAGTGCTTGAGATCAGCTTGTGGCGTCATTATGTAGTCATTTTGCCGGCTGAACAGACATACGGCTGTAAGTATGAATCGACCTTAACTATTCCTTTGCCGGATTAAAAGGGTTAATTATAATATGACTAAACGGTTTAAAAATTAAGTTTAAAATTGCCATTCCAAAACCTCCGGATTAAACGGACTTAACTTTTAGCGCGCTGCTTTTTAGTCAGACTAAACGGACTTAGCTACGCATGCTAATGTTAAACGTGCATGTTACATCCGTTTAGTCCAGTGGCAGTTTTGGAATGGGGCCGGACTAAACCGCAGACTTAACTCGTTTAGTCCGTTTAACCCGATTAGCCATTCCGAAACCTCGGACTAAAATAAGTCCAGTCCGTTTAATCCGGTAAAGGAATAGGCCCTAAGGGGCACTTATAGCCCCCTTCATAAACTAGGGGGGCCCTCCAGGCAAGAGGCGTATGTAGTTGTTGTTGGTTGGCTGATGCACAATAAGAGCGCTGTCACATTTAGTCTGACGGCTAATTTGTTATTGTCCTTTTACAAATTTTAAAATTTGACTATTTTACCTACACTCTCAGCCAAAACACATTTTTTGCTGTCACATCGCAAAATTTAGCCAATACATTTTCGCCAATCTTAACTGTCTTTCTCTCAAAACCATTCATTACCAGATTTGCCAACGAATGCGCTCTGACTGACACACGCACAAGGAACCATCAAAAAAATGAAAAACAATGAATACTAATTCATCATCGGAAATTAGGTGTTAAGGCAATCTGGGGGGAAACGCAACTCGAAAACGTCAAATTTTGTGAATAAAAACCATCAACTGCTAATAGTCGCAATTAAGGGTCGATTCATATTTACAACCGTATGTCCGTTCAGCCGGCAAGATTACCAAATAATCACACCTAAATAATCTACCCTGAAGATGGATCATGCAGCCGGAACCTACTTTTTGGGACTTGAAACCCGTTTCCCGTATAAGGCTTAATTTTACGTGAAAACCAATTCCACGTTTTCATTTAATTTGTGAGTGAATTTCAGGAGCAGCAAACTACATAGTCACCCCCCCCTTGTGACAAACAACGAGCGGCACTATTTGTGGGGGAAAATAATGGTCATAATTTTAAGAAATTTAATTTTGCAGTGATTAATTAAGGTAATAAACTCCGACGCGCATGCACAAGTCATGTGTAAACGCAGGGCAATTGTAAACATATTTGTCAAATCAAACTTTAGACGCCCCCCTAAAACTTGTAGGGGGGTTGCCGAAAATATGGGGGACATTCCACAAAAAATTGGTCCAGAAATCAGAAAATGGGACATTCCCCAAAACTTGATCTAAAAAGGGCAAAACCCAGGAGCTTCACCACTGCTAGCCTTATGTTTAAGGACCCCTTGTTTTTTCAAGCGTACGGGATCGCCCAATTTGTGTCTAGCGTTGTTATCAGTTAAGTGGACCACCCACGATTAGCGGGCCTAAAATTAATTTAATCAGCATGTAGTTAAAAAGTTTGTAATAAATTCTAACTTCAAGAAGATTTGTTACGTTTGATGCCGGATCAAAAAAGTTCAATAAAATAAACCATCGAAACACTAAGTTCAAAAACCAACGAATGCGCATAGACACTCTTTCTCGATTTGAAACATTGCTACTTTACTGCATTTGAAAGATTAGTTGAATTCAACTTTTTAGTCGCCTAATCTACTTAAAGATAATCCGACCTTAATAACATTACAGTTTGCGACTAATGACCAAACAGCATCATATATTTCATACTTCAGAGTAAAGCCTGCTTCACCTGGGGTGGATTTTTAAGGGGGTCACCCCTGAAGAAACAAGGCACCCATCCGGTTTGACCCCTAATTTTATTTTTTTTCTGGCACAACCAAAAAACTTTATTGTTAGCCAGGTTATGGGGCACTTTTTCATTGTCTGAGGGGAAGGATTGCGCAGGGGTGAGATGGGAAGAATAAAATTTGATGGAAGGATGTTCGCCCCTTTAGGATGGGGACATGAGTTATGTAGATACTGAAGTCTGACCAAAAATGCTGGACCCCTGAGACAAAAAGAAACACAGAATTTCATTACGAAAAGAACGAATTGCAGGTATCAAGATTACAGCGAGTAGTCACGAAAATCACGCCACCTGTTTTATCTCAGGGTTCACACCTTTTTGGTCAGGCTTTAGATGCGCCCTTCCCCTAGGTGCTTCTAAGGTTTTGACTGTTTAGACTGCCTAACTGCATATGGATAATTGTCAGAATTATAGGCCCAAAGGGCTTGCATGACTTTAGTTACGAAGCCGTAGAATGAAGCCGCAGACATTGACTAAAGTCTGACAAAAAATAATTGCACCACTTGAGAAAACGAAACATGTGATTTCTTTACGAAAAGAATAGATTTTGACTATACAGCAAGTAGTCGCAGAAGTCATGCCACTAAAATTAAGTGGCGCTACTATATATTTTTGTCCGACTTTAGTCACCAGACAAAAAGCGGTAGGTATCAATTTTAGGGCATATGTTACCGGGGCTAACTGCAATAAATTATGAGAGCAATTGGGGGCAACAGAACTTTGGTGGGGATTGAATTTCGGCAATCAATCACAAATTGCTGAATATTTTGTTTCCCATTGACGTGCGTAAAAAGCCACAAGCCACCAAGGAAGCTATATTTAAAGCTAATTTCAGCAAAATTAATGGGGGTAAAATATTTTGGGGTTTTGGTTGGGGGTGAGTTTTGCTGAAACTAACGCACCTACAAAACATTACATTCAGAAACGAGGAAAAAGTAAACGGCACTGTTTATACTTGTCATTAAATCTTGATTCATACTTGCAGCCGTATGTCCGTTCAGCCGACCAAATTACGAATTAATCACGCCAAAATTTGATCTTCTGACTATTTGTGGCGTGATTATTTCATAATTTTGCCGACTAAACGTACATACGGTTTTGAGTAGAATCGACGCTTAGAGGGTCTTTGCCCTTAAGGCACAACGTTGCATAACTGATGCGTTAAGGACTCGTCATTGTTTTTGTCCCTATCGTTTTGTCCCTAAGCAATTTCAAGAAAACTGAAAAGTCCTGACCAATGTTGGGGTCAACTCTAGGGACTAAACCTAGGTAACTTAGTTTCAGTCCGAGTAAACGGTTTAAAATTATGCTTAAAGAACATTCCAGCCTGCAGATTAAACGAAGGTATGTAACTATTAGCGCGCTGTTATTTGGGCAGACTAAACGGATTTGACTATACGCTCATGTTAAGCGTAAATTTGATATTCAATTGCCAATCCAAAACTAAACTAAAACAAAAACAGTCGCAAAAAATCAAATTAGAACACATAAAATGGGATCAAAAAATCAACGGTCACCGTTGTTTTTAGTCCGCTACCGTAACCTGGTTCTGGTTACTAAAGGCGGCTACAGTACGACAGAACATAGATTTAGTTTTGTAGGTAACGCACAAAAAATATAGTAATAAAAAATAATTTACCGCATGGACTGCGAAACATTTAGAAAATTGTAAATTCTCAGTCATAAAACATGCAAGGCCATATAAATAAAATAAAAACTACATTTATGTCAGAATTTAAAAAATCTCTCTTACCCTGGGAAACGAACCCAGAAGGGTCTGAGGTCTGATTCCAATTTTCAGTGTCTGTCTGGACCTAATTTAGACTATATTAGACTAATTAGGACAAACTACTTTAGGAAGTTGCTCAAAGTTGAACTAGCATGCTCTAGAGCGGCTTAGGAAGAGTATGGGACATAAATAAAAGTTTTATAACAACATTGCGAGCAAATAAACTTGATGTGGAATAAAAATTTGATTTATGGTCCAACACTGGGCAAGTTTTACGAGTGGGTATTTTAGAAGCGAGCGGGGAGAAAGACGAGTTTTCCAGAATTTTTATGATCACATTTGACGATGATCAAAATAACGTATTAAATGTGCGTTTTATGATGCGTACTGTACACACTGGATGAATTTACGAGCCCCTTTGATGTCGCCGCCCCAGCTACAACTCTGCGATTTGGGCCCTTTGGCAGACACCAATTAGCAAGTCATTAGGGCTTATCACATGACTCAGAACCGGGTGTCACGGGGGGGGCGGTCGGGGTTAGGATAGGAAATGGCAATTTTGACCATAAATGCACAGGGGGGTGGTAGGGTAGGTGGGTCGGCAGACAGCAGGCACCCACCCCCCTCAGCCCCCCCATATCCCTCTGATTGCCAAAAAATGAGTCAAAATTGAGTAAAAAGCAAAAATCGCAAATTATTTTCCGGCTGCTGCCAAAAAGTGCCCCAAAGTTCAGTTAAAAATCGAAAATATATATTTTTCCGGCTGCCGCCGGAAACCAAATAAAACTAGAACTACCCCCTTTCCACCGGGGTTCGGGCAACCCCACTCGCCGATCGCACCCGTGTAATATTTGGTTTTGACCAGTTAGTTATATAAGGTTGAATGAGGTTATAATGCTAAGTTTAGTGAAACTATATGAACCAGCTTATAGATCTTGGCTTTTTCACTATAAAATTTTTATAGATGGCCAAAAAGAGCAGGTTTTGCACCATGGTATTAAAATTTTCACCAAAGTTTAAAGTTAAATGCGAAGATTTACCAAAATACCTACAAAATAAGGTTTGTCTGGAAGAAGAAAACAGTTCGAGATCATTTACTGACACGGTACATGAAAGCCTACGCCTGAAGCCTAATCTAAGCGTCTTATCCAAAATTGGATTTTTCCGTCAATAACGCAGCGTCAGTTAAAAGAAATTTACTGAAACTTGGCACACACCAGGATACTGTATGTAAGCCATGTAGGGCGAAATTTCAGCCGGTTATTTTAATTTTGTGCTGTCTTATTAGCAAAATTAATTTAAATCTAATCCGTTAAATCCAATATAAGGATAAGGCCCCAAGAGCAAATATATAAGGCAAGCCGGAAAATGTGCAACCGTCACAACTGTCATACAACAGTACATAATACATAAGATCTTAGAACCACCCGCTTCAAGAATTCCAAATTTACAAAGGAAGCAACATTACAATATCTCTAACAACTACAGTACCTGCAATTATATTACTTGGTTTTGCCGGATTACATACTAAAATGTTGGTGGTCAAAAAAGTGACTTGTTTTGGTCTTATTCCGAAAAATTTTAAGTGACAGACAATTTTGAACGTACTCACTCCAAAACCAAAAACTTCTTGCCTAATGTTTAAACAAATTTTATATCCAGTCGCCAAAGCCAGAATAGCACAGCCAATCAGAAGACACCAATTGTTCTGAATGGCTGAAAATCTCAATCCTTAGCTGACCTCCCAAGTTGACCCGACTTGACCTCAACCGGAAACAAACGACACTGCAGCCAGAGCCAATAAACGAGACCCAAAATGGTGACGCACGCGCACAACCAACACACACACTGTTATTGCCACATTTGTTCGGGGGAAACTACACCTGATAAGCTGTTTTATGGGCCTCTGATAAGCCAGGCTCAAGATGAAACGTTTCTGCCGCCCTCATGACATGGTGCAAACAGCAATCAAACAGCAAAATAATGCAGTGTCAATCATTGGGGGAGACTTCAAAGGAACCGACTCAGGTGATAACACAGACCTACCGTATCCCTGCACCCTTGTCAGTTTGATTGACAGGTCTGCGCTGGCTTGTCTTTGGGACAGGGGCTGTACTGTCATAAAATTTATTGGCGTGTGAATTCAAACTGTTATTACGGAATTTGCCGTTGCGGAAACTTGAAAGGGAAACTGTGTTCAACTTAGATAAAATACAACTACATATGTACGTATAATACGAACAGGTAATCATTATGTACATTTGCTGCAACTTGAGAAAGTTTAAAAAATTCCTCGGAGCCGGATTCGAACCAGCGACCTATGGATTACTGTTGGATATGCCCTGCTACAGTCCACCGCTCTACCAACTGAGCTATCCGAGGTTACAAGATAATGTAGTTTGCAGGATTAGTATGTAATAAAGTATACGTATAATGAAGTATGTACACACCACATACTCACATACATACATTACACTATCACACAATTTACACATACATCAGAATATGTTCTTATCGGACACAACGAAACCTGTTACTGAAATGTTTCAAAATTTCTTTATTAAAGTGAAATCATATTTACTCATCAGAAAACATTGAACTTTTTGATCGCTCGAACTGTGGTCGAACCCAAACTCTCTCAAAACCTTTCTTGCTGGCCGGAAGCAAGAAAAATTTGGTCCAGAATAAATTTCGAGCCGCGGTATTTCGAAACTGGATTTTCACCGGGCCCGGTCGACCGTTTTCGCTTGACTTTTCTCGACTGATTTTGGCCAAAGAAATCAGTTCCAGATCCATGAAACTGAACAAATCGCGAACGTAGGCGCGTTCGTCCACCGGCCGGCCAACGCAGTCACGTTCTGGCAAATCTACAATTTCCAGAATGTACCCGGAGCCTTCCGGATCAGATTTGTTTGTTTTAGATCGACCGCTGTCACTCGGATCCGAAGATTTTGCCCCAGTTCCGCTTCCCGAGGTCGAGACTTCCTCCGTTTTCGAGTCATAGTTCGCCCATTTCGAATCTTTCGATCCCTGATTGGTCGAAGTACTGCCAGTAGTCTTAGTTTCTTGACTCGACGTCGTTGTCTTCAATCGACGCTCTCGATTTGCAGCGGCATATCGCTCCAAATCGGGTCGCAATTTTCGCACGGTTTTGGCAAAATTCTTGGCTTCAGTTTGTTTTTCACATTTTTCTTGCTTGAAAGATTTATTCGGTTCCGTGATTCGAACAGATTTTGTCGTGGTCGTCTCCCCAATGTTGGAATCGGTTGATTTTTCGGTGCTTCGCTCGGTTTTGGAACTTTTGGCCTGTCGTTTCGACTCTTTCGACGAGTCTGTTTTCGTCGTTTTTGACGATTTCATCTTGCTTTTCTCGCCAAGATCCTGCATCGGCTGTTCTTTCAGTTTGAAATAGTTCGAAAGTGAGGGCAGATTTCGGGTGAAATTAGAAAATGCTGCAGCGTTAGTTCTATTGGAATCGCTACTTGGAGTTTCCCCAAAAGCGTAGGCTGATTCGGCGGGCCCTTCAATTTTTTTCGGCAGGGGGATCCTGGTTGCGTCTTCAGCCCCCTTAAAAGGTCCCTGGGGTAAATACGCAGAGGGGGCGCTAGGTTGCTCATTCTCAGGTTCTGGTTGCCCGGGGGTTGCCGATTTTTCCACGGGGGGCATAGGACGTCCACAGCAGGGGCAGGGTTGCTGATAGAACGCCCCCTCCGTGGCGGGGGGTTTGACCCGGGGGGTGCCAGGTCCACTAGCGATGGTGATAAACTGATTTGGCGTGGCAGGGGGGGCATTTTGGAGTCCCACGGTATCACGCATGGGGTACAAATAGCTAGAGTAGGCCCCCTGTGGGACATGTCCGGTCATAGTGGAGGGGCCGGGCTGTCCCGAGGGAGGCCAAAAAGTGGGACACGCCGCTATGGTCCCATCATAGGATGACGCCTCCCCCATTTGGTGCTGTTGTGCTGCGAGGGTGCTGCAATCGTGCGGTTGTCTGAAGACTGTCTGCTTGTTGTTGTTGTTGTGAACGCGTACATCCAGCATGATTGGTTGACCCCCCTGGTCGCGAGGGACCCCCCCACCCCAGGGACACATGCGGTGGGATCCGGGGGGCATTTGCCAAAACATGGGGGGCACGCAAACCGGGGGGTAGGCGTTCACACCTCCCGCTGTCAGGCGGGACCGAGGGTACCAGAAATTGGGGGGAAAGCCGGACATTTATAAGTCTGAAATTTTTTAAATTTTTGATTTGTTTGTTTATAATTCTGACTATTCTTCAAACATTATGTAGGTTGGTTAAGCTACATTTTTAAACACTACATACATATATACATATTTGATAGATAAAGTGTAGACGTAATTTCTGTAGTACAACTATACATCACATATATACCAAAGTTCTACAGTAAACCTGAACATACATTACTTTATGTAATGTAAATTGTGCAAACAGCAAAAAACGAAATTATATAAGACACGAGCAAAAATCCTTCTAGGTATAATGTAGGTAACTAAAATTTTAATTATAATACATAGTATCTAATAACTGCATTTTGTGACCGACTTTAAACAGATTTTAGCTTTAATAAATAACATACATATGTATGTATAATCAACCAACGTTACATTAACTTACTTTTGATTTCCAAGTTTAATAATTCGCAAGCCCAACTAACAAGTAACCTGCTTTCAATACTCAAGTATCACTACAATGAACATACCATTTTAGTACTAAACTGTTCTAAAGTACGTGTTCCATTTCGCCGATGTACATTGTGGATGATTTCAAATTTTTTTGAAGCGGCTTGGATAAAATTATGAGCATTATGTAGGTTTGCGACCGGTTTATGGTCATGCCCGTAAGCGAATTTTTCTACGCTGTGTACATTACATAGGTACTGTACGTGTATATCTCTTATCCACCACACGTAATATCTGACAAAGTGACAAGCACCATATCATCTGGAGTGATAATTTTTCTTAACTGTAATAAAGAGGTTTATACTTAAGCCACAGAATTATGTAAGCATAAAAAGCGCCCACATATACCTACAATTATGCATGAAACTGCGGTCTACAAGAAATATGTATGTGCATAGCTGTTTTGACAGACCGTTTTAGATATTAGAAGCGCCGGTTAAAGAATGTGTCAGAAACACCTTAATACAGCCTTACCAGAAATTAGAATGTAATGAGGTTAATAATCCTTTGTCTGTGTTTTTTGTGCAGAAAGAAAAAATGTTACTTAAAGTAGAGCAGGGGTGGACGCGGGTACCCGTTGGGTCGGGTTGGGTAGGAAAATTTTAGCCGTGGGTCGACCCGTGGGTACCCACTTCAGGCTGCGGGGGTCGAAAAAAATTTTTCCAACCCGCGAAAACTTAAAAACCTACATATCATGTTGTATGTACTTCAATTTTACAAAAAATTTGGTATAGACGGCGTAATACTGCCTTTCGTTAAAGTAGCAATGTATAATGTGCAAATTTACATAACACTGCGCAAATAGAAATTATACTAATACACTGGGCATCAGCTAAAGCATTAATCATAAAAAAAATTCTGATACGTCTCCAACTGACAAAATTTGGCCTAAAAATTAAAAAATTCTCAAAATAATTTCCTGGGGGCTTCTGCCCCCAGAGCCCAGACCCCTGCCAACTCTGTAGCTTACTATTATTTTTTATTAATTTTCATCAAAGCGTGCATACGCATGTCTACTAGAGTACATTTATGTTGTATTTGCTTGTGTTACTGTCTGATATGAAGTTCCCATTTTTCGTTTTTAATTTTCCTGTCGAAAAATTTTTTGATACGTCTCCAGTTGACTAAATTTGTCCAATATTCAAAAACCTCCATTTTTGGGCAGTAAATTAAGTTATTGTACATCTTATAGTACACTACTTACACTGTAAGTACAGTAGTAAGTACACAATGTCAGACGTAATCACTCAAGGCTCTCTTGACTCTCACTAACGATCGGTTACTGCTATTAACCGCGTGTACACGCTAATTATCTGTGTAACCATCTACACGCTAAGTATCCGTGTAACAATTTACACGGATACTAACCGTGTAACCGGTTACACGGTTAAACGTTAGTAACCGTGTAAACGGTTACACGGTTACTAAACGGCTACATGGTTTAAATACACTGATATTACACATTGTCAAGAAACATAGGGAGATTCTTTACTGGATTCGAATGACCCAGGGAGGATACGAGCCACCCATCTACATACACATCTACAGAGCGCAGTGAGCTTGTAGTACATTACATACATACCTATACATACCATTCAGTATAAATGCCGTTATACATATCTCTTGAAGAATACAGCCCTGTGTATGAAGTATACACGTGACAAATCACTTGCGCACGGTTGGAGGCTAATTTGCATGAATTCAGCAGCCCGAATGAACATTGGTTCTCAACGGTTACACGAAGTCGGAAAACGGATAGTGTTACCGGTTACACTATTCGTTCAGAGTAACCGGTCTACACGATCCGTTTAAAGTAAACGGTTACACTATTCGCGGTTACCTACTGTTACTTAACATGTACACGGTGTAACCGCTAAGCAATTTCAGATAGTGACCCCTTGCTGTGTACACGCTAAGCTTACTAAAGAGTAGGTACATATGTGCATACATACATTATGTATGTAGGCTAATGCTTGCGAGAGAATCTCGAAGAGTCTTTCTTTAGGTTTGTTGTGGATTTGTTTTGATTCAATGTATTTTTCATGCTCTTGTACTAAAATAAGCATGATTAAGTTGTCCAGAATATTTAAGTACTACAAGATTTTCTACTAATCCGCTCAAATCACAAAGCATAGATCTTAATTCTTAAGTTACGTAAACTTAGTAAGTTATTAATTAACCAGAAGTAACCGTAAAAGCTTAAATAAAGCTTACAGTCAAGAAATGTTTGTCAAAAACAAAATATTGGCACAAGTTTCCAAAACAGTCTTAGTATGTTATCTTTAACTGTTTTTTCCGTTTCATGTCAAAAACACACGCCCACCTAAACATTAACATTTATTAGGCTTCAACGCGCCACAGAAAATTGTATTATCTTTGATTTCACACGCCAAGGTGTGACATTAATATTCAGACAGAACATTGTCAGGAATTGGAATGTGTCATTTTACAAGAAACCTGTAACGCGTGGTACTAAGGCAGGTTCATTTTGCCCTTAGCATAAAGCTTTAAGTCCAAATTTCTGTGAAATAGTCAGCCAAAATTATTTTAAAGTTTGGATTTTTAGTTTCATAATTTACACGAGGTTGCCATTTTTATAAAAAATCAAGCATTTTTAACAACTGATTTCGCCGCCGCCTTGTTTACAGTAGTGAGTGATCCTGAGTTTTTTTTAAAAATCTGGTTGGCTTGATTGGAATCGATCCCATTCATCTGCCAAGAAAAGGGGATTCTTACTGAAAGTACATAAGACAGCATTATCATGAGAATGACCCAGGAGGGACTCGAACCACCCATCTCTGAATCTGCAGACCAGCGCTCTGCCATTGAGCTATTGGGCCGATGATTAGCTGTCGTTAATCACTTTAAGCACCTATCGGGACTTAACTTCACCATCAAACAAATTAATTATCGAATTCTTTGTATTTATAGCCGCTGTATTAACAATGATTCGTTGCGTTCTTTTGGTGACTATTTGTGCCCTAGCCTTAGCCCAGCCCAAAATGCGACGTTACGAGCCAGAAATCCTAGATTGTTTCCAAAAATGCGGTGAACAGCTTTCAAAATCGGTTCTAGAGCATCAAATGTTCTACATCTGTCAAGCCCATCAAATCTACGAAGACTGTACCCTAAAATGCACCAGTGAAAAGGATTTGCTTAAATTGGGTTACGATCAACTTCCCGCGAGTTTCCAAGCCTTGGCTCGGGCCTGCGAAGAATGAGATTACGGTAGTACCGACTCTGGTTCGAAAACGGGTTACTGTACTGACAGTATTCGTAATAAATCTGTGGTGTACAGTTAAAGTAGGGTGACTGAAAATCGGTTGCACTTGGGAGTAATGACCCATTCCTTTATACTCATCTAAACGACTATGTTTCTGACCGACCAAACGGTTTTGAACACTTGCTTAACAAGCCCAATCTGCGGCAAAATCTTCAGTAAGTATACAGCATACACTTTCAAGTACATTGGTCAGAGGCCATCGTAAACCTGTTGGGTCAGTTACCTGACTCAGTTTTTGTAAAAAGCGTATAATTTTGCAGCAACCAAAACTGCAAAATCTCAGTAAAAAGGTTTTAAATAGTGAAGTTTAATCGCTGTATGTACTCTGCACTCACTGCAGTCATTTTTATCGAAAAAATTTCGATTTCAACTTAGTCTGTTTTTGAGTCACTTTTGAAGCAAGCAACACTGAGGTCACTGCTTCGATTCCTAGTGCATTATTCTTTTTTTTTACTTTTGCATTTTCGCCTGCCATGCCTGAACAGTTAACGTCTATTGTAAGCAGACAAGTGGAAATACAGGGCATTTGGTAGTGACAGATGACAATACGGTACGGTATGGACAATGTACGGTAGAAGACGTGTAAAACACACCCCGCACATAGGCACGTTAACGCTAGCAGTGTGTTAAGATGCCAAAATCAAAATCAAAGACCTGTTGGGCTGTGGCCCAACAGGAAAAACCCCTTTCTTAACTCTCAGGCTTCCCCTAAACTGTTAGGTTAAAATTAAGCAATGTTACGCTAGCTTGTTTCAACTGGATCAGTCCGTTTTTAACTTCAAAACTTCTGCTAAAATTAGTGCCGCCCGTTTAATCCAGTAAAGTACCATTATTTTAATAGTCGTTTAGAATTTTAGCAAGAAATTAATTAATATTAATTATTAAAATAACGGTTCAAGCAGATGGAATTGGCCCTTATTCCTAAGTTGAATTATGTCATTATATTAGTATAATTATGTAATATTATAAGTATAAACTTATACATATATACTGTATATATGTACCTAGTATATAATATGTACAAGTACATATATAGGTCCATATAAACCACAAGTACCGACCGCAAATAAAGAAAAACATACATCTTCAGCCAGAAAGCCTGAATGAACTTATATGAAAGCTAATAAAATTAATGAATTACTGCAATTAAAATGATAGCTGAGCATAGAGAATGTGACATCGGAGGACTACAGCATTGCATAAATACGGCCAAAAATGATTAAGTAATTTGAGAGTCTGATTAATTACTGCGACTGCAATGGGCATCACATAATTCAGCTGATTAATGGCACACTAAATCACACACATATACGATTTGTGTGTTCTAATCGAACATGAATAATTATAGATTATTACGCCATTTACAGGAATAACTGAAGTCTGACCAAAAATTGCGAACCCTTGATGATTGCGACTAGGGGCCTGTTGCTCAACTTTACAAGTCTTACAATTGTAACAATTGTAAGTGCAAAATCAGGTGATTCGTTACGAATTCATTATATAAATTCATTACGAATCACCTGATTTTACACTTACAATTGTTACAATTGTGAGATTTGTAAAGTTGAGCAACAGGCCCTAGAGACTACACTTTTCGGAGTCACTTGATAACTAGACTCACTGAGTCACTAATCTGTGACTGCGGATTCAAGTGACTCCGACTTTGCTGTGACTCTGGAGTCTGTAGCAAGTAGGGGTCGGTACTGTACTTGCTTTGCTCTTGATCATCGAAATTCGTTCTTTTCGCAGTGAAATCTCCTGGTTCGTTTTGTCCCAGGGTCCAGTGGTTTTTGGTGAAAAAATTGAAAATCCCGAGTACAATTCAAAAACTTAAAAAGTGGCAAGTCAAGTCCAAGTGGAACCGCTTTGGTGCATATATATTCATGAAAGATACGGTAGTTCCGTACTGAATGCTGGAGTTAAGGTGCACTTTAATGCGTCATATCAAGAGTACAAATAGCAAGAGTACATAATAGGAAGAGTATGACACAATCCCTATTATGCCTGGCAGCGCGCGTCCAATGCGGAGCGCGAAATAGGCCGTTTATGTACGGTTTTGAGGGAAGGGTACCCCCCTCATTTCAAGACACTAAGCAAGACCTTGCGCTACCCCCACCCCCTCAGTTCAGTACCCCGTCTTCAGTCAAGGGGGGGTGGGGTACCCCCCTCATTTCAAGACACTAACAAGGACTTTCGTCGATGTGCTGAAATGAGGGGGGTTCCCCCCCTCAACTGAAGACGGGATACTGAACTGAGGGGGGGGGGTAGCGCAAGGTCTTGCTTAATGTCTTGAAATGAGGGGGGGCACCCCCCTCCTCAAAACCGTACATAAACGGGCTATTTCGCGCTCCGCACTGGACGCACGCCCGAAAGCATAATAGGAAGAGTGTCATACTTTTCCTATTATGTACTCTTGATAATAGAGATAAGAGTACATAATCCCTATTATGGACTCTTGGTAAAATACATATAAGGGTGGGGGATAGGTGAACCTTCGTCCTGATGGGCACTGCCAAGGGGATGGTCTCGAAGCTTAGGACAAAAATTGACATATGGTTTTAAAAATTTGATCGGAGAGGCTCCCCTTACAATTTTGAAACCCCGTTACATGCAAGTATGGCTTGCGACTTGAGGTGAAATTAACTTATGTAAAACAATACTTTTGATATTTATGTACAAATGTAAGCACAAAAGCTAAGTATGTAAACCGCAGTAAAGTGCAATGCTAACTTCATTTCTGATCAGATTTTAGCGGTCAGTTTCATATTTCATCATGATACTCTTCCCCTTATGTACTCTTAATACAAGCGACCATAGAGAGCATGCAAGCGCGCACAAGAGCACAGGAGCAGTGAGCAAGTGTGAGCCACTGAGCCAAGGCGGTAATGAGCCTGGTGATAAATGACGCAGGGCTATTTGTCATTTCAAAAGTTTCTGACTAATGAGTGTTGGTTTAATTTTTGACTGGACTGCAGTTTAGGCGGCTGAATTATTTTTATTGCTGCCTCATGAAATATGCAGCCGGCAGCCGCGACACCCCGGTCCTACCCTGTCTGCGTGACACCAATAAATACAGTACCCTCTAGGGCGGGGTCTGGTACATATAAGTCCAGTTAACTGGATTTATAGATAACTTAACGAATCAAGACTTCATACAAGGTCCAATGGATTACGTACGCTCGGTTGTATTAACTAAATATATATATATATATATATATATATATATATATATTTTTATATATATATATATATATATATATATATATATATATATATATATATATATATATATATATATATATATATATATATATATATATATATATATATATATATATATGTACATAATATATAACATAATTGACAAAAATTTTCGTTACATATTTGAAGGTATATATTGTAGCTTTATATACTGATGATTTTGCCACAGATTGGAATTGTTTGAGCTTAATGGTGCGAAGGAAAGCTTAACTGCCACCTTTAAACCGGACCTCATGTACCTACATTATATTTTGCTGACTGATGATGTTACCTATCCAACTAAAATGTCGATTCATTCCAACTTTGGGTCGATTCATAGGAACCTACTTACTTTCGTATGTCCGTTCAACCGACACAATTATGAAATAACACAGTATTAAATCAGCTTGTGCAGTGATAAGTTTGTGTTTATTTCATAGTTTTACCGACCGACAGGTCATACGGTTGTAAGTATGAATCGAACATCGTCCTACTTAACCTAGAAGAACCTCTCGCTCCCTGGCAAAAGTTCCTGAAGCGAGCAATCAGGAAAAAAGTTGAAGGCGTCATTTTTCTCGAAATATAAGAGATCAGAAATGTTGTATACTTGTTCTTTGATAAACTACACTTTAGACCAGTCGTGTGGAGGTCCCCCAGGTCGGTCGGTCATCCGTCAAACAAAACTCGGCGCAAACTTTGCCAGAAAAGTGCAAAAATGATACACGATTTCATTTCTTGGCCAAAATTTATGACGCCCTGCCTCTCAGACCCCGGAGACTCATAACAGTGGTATAAAAAATTGGCCTAAATCTAGGCTTGGGGCCGTAGCTCCGGGGAATCGCGGCCTAAGACCTCAAACTGAGTCGGTGTCATATAATTTGTCACCAGGACTTATGGGCCGTCAAAGCAAATCTTGACTCTGACAGGTTCATCCATCAGGGTTCCTATGGCCCTAGCCGCCCCCAGGTCCACTTAGCCAGATTATGGGCCGGGTTAAACTGTTTGCCTGTCAGGTAGGCAATTAATGGTGTCCCCGCCCCGGTGTTGACATTCTGATGCTACTGCATTAATCATCCTTACTGCGTACCTACATGTGTGACACCAAGAGTATACACATTAATGTCGGATTCTAGAAAAAAAGTGAGACACTCTCCTAAATGTGTGACACCAAGAGTACGTAACGTCGGATTCTAGAAGAAAAGTTAGGCACTCTCCTACATGTGTGACACCAAGAGTACATAATGTCGGATTCTAGTTGAAAAGTGAGACACTCACCTACATGTGTGACACCAAGAGTACATAATGTCGGATTCTAGAAGAAAAGTGAGACACTCTGCTACGTACATGTGTGACACCAAGAGTACATAATAGGAAGAGTATGACACTCTTCCTATTATGCCTAGCAGCGCGCGTCCAATGCGCAGCGCGAAATAGGCCTTTTATGTACGGTTTTGAGGGGGGGGGTACCCCCCCCCTCAACTGAAGACCCCGTACTCAACTGAGGGGGGGGGGGTACCCCCTACTCAGTTCGATACCCCGTGCTCAACTGAGGGGGGGTACCCCCCCCTCAACTCAGCACCCCGTCTTCAGTTGAGGGGGGGTACCCCCCCTCATTTCAAGACACTGACAAAGTCTTTGCGCTACCCCCCCCCTCAGTTCAGTACCCCGTCTTCAGTTGAGGGGGGGGTACCCCCCCCTCAGTTCAGCACATCAACAAAAGTCCTTGTCAGTGTCTTGAAATGAGGGGGGGGGGTACCCCCCCCCCTCAACTGAAGACGGGGTGCTGAGTTGAGGGGGGGGTACCCCCCCCCTCAGTTGAGCACGGGGTCTTCAGTTGAGGGGGGGGGTACCCCCCCCCCTCAAAACCGTACATAAACGGGCTATTTCGCGCTGCGCATTGGACGCACGCCCGTAGGCATAATAGGAAGAGTGTCATACTCTTCCTATTATGTACTCTTGGTGACACCAAGAGTACATAATGTCTGATTCTAGAAGTTAAGTGAGACACTCTCCTGCATGCGTATAGAACAGATGAAGCATATGTGTGGATCAAAAATAGACAATACGTCTTCGTTAGCGCTTCCTTACTTAGACTTCACGTCGACGTGCAATGTCTAGTAAGTAAAATTTTCAACTTGTTTAGAAGTAGAGTTCTGCCCGGACCTGTAGCGGGCCCCGGGCCGTGCGCGGCCCGCCGGGCCTAGAAATCCGCAAGCCCAGGGCCGTCTCGAGCTTCAGCAACGTATGAACAATGACTGCATTGCATATATATTGATTTTTACAAGTGCGCAGGCACTTATAATACACTCAGACGCACACACAATGCATTTTCTCACTTGCTCAAGTCTGTGCAGGGCCAGCCCGCGGGCTCCGGGCCCACTCCGGGCCGGCCCGTGGGCCCCGGGCCTGCTCCGGGCCGGCCCGGGGGCCCCGGGCCGATAGGCCCGCTACGGCCCGCCGGGCCGGCCCGGCCCGGGCCCGGCCCGGAAGCGCGCTAGTCGGCCCGACCCGGGCCGGAAAATTTGCTAATGGCAGAACTCTATTTCCAAGCAATAGCTTCTCTTTGAGCTGAGAAAAACCGTAAAACTTATTTACCTCCTTATATGACTAATCTGCCAAATCTGCCGGTTCGAAACCGGATTAGTGCTCAGCCAGGTCACAATTTGCTGAGCGTTCAAATTTCCGATCTCACTCAACTCGCCCCACAGTAAAGCAGTTTAATCCAGAGTTTATTTTTCTTCCCCTAGCCGCTGAATATATAACTTACGTAATTTATAGCAGTGGCGGCTTCTAGAAAAGACCCATATTATTAATGCGCGTGTCAGGGGTGAATTATATACCAGGCTAGGGCCACTGGACACGCCGTTAGTCAAGCAAGTCGGAAATATATTCCAGGACGGTCTTGATTGAAAAATCCACCCACCACTGTTCAATTTGTCAAAAATCATCAATTTATACAGCCATTTGTCACACTAAATGGCCTCTGGCCACAGCCCACAGGACTGATAAAAAAACCGATATTGGTCCGATTCTTCGAATATAACTGGATTTCGTTAGAATGACTGTTCAAAAAACGTAATTAAGTAGCTACTAAAAGGTAACACTATTTTATGGAATGGACTTCCGTCACTCTAGTTAGTATGCAATGCCCACGAGTACCTAATAATTGTCTCACTCGTCTAAAAGACACTATTACCTAAATCTTCTCTAGAGTGAGCCACCATTATGTACTCTTGGTATGGCCAAAAAAGTGCACAAAAATTAAAATAAAAGTCTATGAATTGCTAAAATTTACCAGCTGTGGCCGAAAGTGTCTCAAACTTGAGCTAAAAATAAAAAACTAATAAAAAAACGGAAAAAACTCAAAACAAACAGGGAGCACCCTAAGTCAGGCACCCTCGCTCGCCGATTGCTGTTTTTCCCTTCAAAAATTGCCAAACTTAAATCAAAATCGCGTTCATACAATACCCCCCCCCCTAGATACAAAATTTAGTCAGCCGGTCACTTTCTTTTATCCAGAACTCAGGGGGGGGGGTTTATCGAACTATGGGTGATCGCATTATCTAAGGAATTTCAGCAAGCATCGTAACGAAGACAAACGATTGATTTTTAAATTTTTATATCATGTAAATATTACAGTACTCGTTAACAAGTATATAACAGTTTAAACAGAGAATACTGTAAGTAAACCATAACACAGTGATATCCCGTTACGAATAAATGATTACTTTTAATATGATGTATCTCATGTGTCAAACAGAATATCAATTAACTTAAAGTTATATCGTTGTAGCACAATTTAGTCCATTTATTATTGTATAAAAATTTACAGTAATACAATCGAAGTCACATAAAGTACTCCGATTACGGTTTTCATTTCTGTGGCTCTGAAACGCACAAAACAACCAGTTAATTAATTTATAAAAGTTATCAATATTTTACCTTATTACGCCATGAAAACCTTTACATAACATCATGTGGGCAGATTCAAAAAAGACTTAACAGGATTAATTAAAATCCGCTTAATCTGTTTTTAGACAAGCCTGATATAAAACCAACAAAAAGCAGAATGTGTATAATCGCAAATTAATAAGTAACAAAAAGCCAAAAGTACATAATATTATTATTTCAGTGAATAGCACCATATTTTTTACAAAAAAAAATTAGACTCAAAGTTTTGGTTCAAGATGATCAAGAAAAGGCTAACTCGTTAACAATAATTATAATGGTGTAATTCACAGCACTTGAGTATACCACAATAAAATAGTCCCTAAAGGTCTTTTCATAAACTAAGTATAAACTGGATTAGACTAACTGACTTATCAAACTTAACTTATAAAACTTAGTTTTGTCAGAAAACTGCCAAACCAAAAATGTCACATTTTTTGCTCTTTTTAGAGTCAATATTAGTTCCTAAGCAGAAACAATTAGCCAAAAACGAGTGTACAATATTTCGCACGAGCTAATGAAAATTATTGTCCTTATCTCTGTCCCTGTGTTCTTGAGGACAAGTATGAACCGGGCTTTTCTGATCATCATTTGCATTTGCGTGCAAATTTTCATTCAATCAAGATTGAATTCAATCAATTGACATCATAAGCACCGTTATTAGAGCTAATCTAGTTAATTTAATCCAGTTAATCCAGTTTATGAAAAGCTGTTTATCAAAGGCCAATGAAATGACCGATCACAAACCAGCGGTAGCGGCAACGGACCAATCAGGTTTCAGAAACAGGTTATGCTTACTAGAGCCGGTCGGGTCTAAATGGATTAACCAGCTAATCCAATTGAAGCTTTGCACTAAGAGTAAGACTATCTTCGGATTAGTCAGTTTTGTGTTCTTTTGTGAAAAAAAGTGGCTTTACTTTTTATGCACTAAACCTCGATCATACTCTAGTTTTTTAAGTCAACTCCAAGCAAAAAAGTCTAAACTTGAAGCTTAAAGCCCTGTGTTACTTATAAGCCCTCAAATTTTAGTCCAATAATGGAAAAAATCAATGTAACCGAGTTCAAAATTGGGTGGGCATAATATGCGGCCAAATTTGAGGACTCTCCCCTTCAGTATTTTACCATAAATTTTACAAAATTACAAAATTGTCGAAAATGCTGTTTCTACTTCATTCAGCATTGAATTTTGACACATACCCAGGTTGCAACTTCAGTGGTAACCGGCTAACCCCCCCCCCAACCAAATATAACCTCATACATATTACGTGGCACGGACATACAACACAAATAAAGTAAAACAGCAGAGAAGATCACTTGAAAGCTACAGTATCCATCATAGCTCCGAGATTTTGCAGAATATTCCGGGATAGAAGCTCACTCACAGATTCCTCTAGATGCCGCTTCGGGTCCTAAAGAAAGATAAAAAGCAGATGAAAAGGAAGAAAACTAGAAACACAAAAAATGACTGCCCAGCTTCCTTTCTTAGCTAAGTCCTCTCCATCTCTCCATATTCAGATATTTTTTACCACCCCCACCGTACGGTGTCTTATCCGACAACACAATATAGGGAACTAACCTCAAAAAATGCCACTGGTAGATATCTATCCAACAACTATCCAACATATTCCGTAACATAAGATTTTGGCAAAATTATAAACTAAAAAAATACCTGCTTTCCAACATTCTTGATGGCTAACTGTTCCGGTGTCATTTTTTCTTCCTCCTCCAAAGACTAAAAAACAATTATCCTTTAAGCAAAAAAGTAATGTCCTTTAGTTTGAGACCAAAATTCAGATCAAACTTAAAAAACAGCTGCTGCCTTAAGAACTTAAAACTCAAAGTAGTATGGTTAGTATTAGTACTCAGAGAGTGCGAAAGGCTTGCGTCATATATATGAGGGGCGGATGGGGGTGACCGCCCAAAATCGAGGGGCCGGGGAGGAGGAGGGTTCCAAAAATGTGGGCAGAATTTAGTACAAAAGGCACTTTTCAAAATTAAGGGTAGTTTTGGTCGATTCTCGGGGAGGGTCCCCAAAAGTTGGCCTAAAAGGCCCCACCCAACAATTTCGTCCGCATTGCATGTATGACTACACTATATTATGCGTTTTTTAGTACGAACAAATATTTCAATAACCGTTTAGCACAATCATAAGTCCACAATCAAACAATCAATTTCAGGATAGATAATCATTATTATAAAACTCCCATCAATATTGTTCAGTAAGACTCAAATTATTCCCAGGCATCAATTAATGATCAAAATATTCTGTCGTAAATGAGAAATAGGTCCTACGAGACTTGGGGGCTGTGGTGTAGTAGTTAGCACTCTTGTTGCCGGCGCGAGCGGCCCGGGTTCGATTCCCGGCCCTCCATTATTTTTTTCGTTCTTGCGAAATTAGGGGCATTCTCTTTCTTTAAACCACAATAATTCCAAATCCCCTCTTTGGGATACCTTGCTGTAGGCTTTGGCCAGTTTCAGCATTTTCTCCACAGTCTCTTGGTTGGCCTGGCAAACGGTATCGTAGTTCTCCAGACGCAGGGAGTCCATCCAACTGCGTTTGTGCAAATTAAGCAACATCTGAACACAATAAACCCTGGGTCATTCTTGTCCTTAAGGACACAAGGGACAAGGACCTTTTGTCAGTGTAGGGCAAAAAAGTTACTCCATATGTTCATTTAGGTTAAAGTTAAAGTAAGGCTCAGGCGGCAATTTAAGTTAGAGATAAATTGAGCTCAAAAGCGATGACATTTAAAATGATGGTTTAAAGTTGAAGTTAAAGTAGGAGTATTTTAATTAGGTTAACGTTAAAGTTAGAGGTTGAAAACTAACTTTCTGTTCCAGTTCATTTTTCCTATACTGAATGGCGATGGAATAGTAGTTTCGATTAAGTCCATGAATTAATGCCTGCAAATAGACAAACCAAAAAAGTTATCAATACTGGTACACACAAATTACTAAATGCGAATTCTGCAATCAATAAAAAAATAAAAAAATGAAAGTTCAATTTGAAAAGCTGCAAAAAATACAAAAATGAATAAAAAGATTTTAGAAAATACAAAAGTCTGAAAAGCTCGATGCCCTCGATAACTGTCAAAATATGTAATTCTATTTCCCTTGATCCATAACTAATCCTCCTGAGCCCACTAATCCCTGTACATTCTCCTTAGTTCCACTAATCCCCTTATTCCGACCTAGTCCCACTAATCTCTATCTAATCCTCTTAATCCCAGTCTAACCTGAATGGATGGCTTTTTGAGATGTCCCAGATTGGAGGTGGTCTGTCTCGGCTCCTGTCCCAGCATCATCGTCTGCGGGTTGATTAGACGAAACGCATCGATCACAACCTGAAAATAAAAAAAACTAAATCTTGAAAAAAAACTTAAAAAATCATTTTTAACACGCAATTCAAACAGAATTGAGATAACCGACATGAGTTGTCTTGTCAATAAATTTCAGTAAATTCGTTCGCTACACAACGTTTGCCAGTAATTTACTGATTAATTCCATGCCGTTTTTATAGCACTGACAACTGATGATATGAGTTACCAGTTAATTCTCTGCAAATAATTTCATCGATAAATTACTGATAACTGATACGAGAATGAGTCATCATTAAATTTTCAGTAAATTGTTTCACTGATAATAGACTGATAACTGATAATGTATCAGTATTCTCTGCAACAAGCCATTGATAATTATAATATTTTATGCAACAGTGTCCCAGATCTTTAAACTCCCACACCTTTCCCTTGACACTCTGAATGGGATCCACCACCACGGCCACAGCTCGTTCGGAGAGCGCCTCAAAGCTCTGCTGCGTGTTGATGTCGACCCCGGACAGCCAGCAGCCAAAGCCCGGATGCGAATGGTACCAGCCCACCACCATTTCTGGTCTAAATAAAACAATCCTAGCAGCTTTGCAGACTATGCGTCGATTCATACTTACAGCCGTAGGTCCGTTCGGCCGGCACAGTTACGAAATAGTCATGCCACAATCTGATTCTTAAACTACTATTAGTAGCGTTAATCTATTATCGTAATCTGAACAGACATACGGCTGTAAGTATGAATCCAGCCTATGACTACAAGTCACAAAAAAGTTATGTGCGGACATGCGCGCCGCCATACTAATTTCTAATCAAGTTTAATCCTGTAATAAAGAAAACAAATTTTCAATTAATCAGACATTTTCAATAATCATCAATCCAGGATTCCAGGCTACAATCATTTTCAACCCACCTTCCGGTTTGCTTTAACATGTCCAACATTTTTGCCTGAAATACTGGATCCACCGCTTCAACGCTCACACCCTGAAAATAGAAAAAAACAATCTTGCAAGACAATAAAAAACTCTGCCCTAAGTTTTTGCACCAGATCCTTGAAATTCCGTTAATTACCAAGTTGGACAAAAAATAAAGTATAAATTCGATTAAAAACTCGACGAACAACGACAAAAGTGACTTCTCCGTCTCCATGCCTATAATATACGCCTTAATGATCCCCTAAAGCTCGGTTCATACTCGTCCTCAAGGACATAGGGACAAATACAAGGACAAATTTCAAACGAACGTTGTGTGATTGTGAAATCGGCACAATCATTTCGCTTAATTTGTCGCACACAAACTGGACTTGACTCCAACGTTGTTTATGCAAAAAGCGCTACAATTGGCGGGCAGTTGTTCGTGAACCCCTTGAGGACAAAACGATAGGGACAAGGATAAGGACTAAAGTCTAGCAAAAATAGTTGCGCCAGTTTTTTTAAAAGGCACTTTCATCTCCTTACGGTTCCGGTCTGATGCTGGGCGAATACATCGATGACCTGCACGGTGTAGTCGTCTACGAATTCGCCCAGCATCAGACCCATCACCTCCATCGGCACGCCGGCCCGACCGTGCTTCAGCATCTAAAACAGACAAACTAAATATACGTACGAGGAAAAGACCAATCTGGGGCTAGGGAGGGCGTTATCACGTAATATATAAGGGAGAGAACGATTACGTCACACACACACACACACGTCCTGTTTTCACATTAGAAAATGTATATACATACAATGCGTGTGGAGAGAGTGCAAATCGGTAGTAGAGAGTGGAGACCAAATGAATGTGGGAAGGTATATACAGGAGCGGATCCGCCAATCCCGGACAGTGGGGTAGTGGTCCCCCCCCCCCCCGTATATATACGGGTCCCCCGTTTTATATAAGGCAAAATAAAATTTCCAAAAGACCAATCTGGGGCTAGGGAGGGCGTTATCACGTAATATATATTTTGGTCCGTGGAGCCAGAGAACGATTAGCTGTCGGTTATATACCTTCCAACATTCTGAGGAGTGAGTTGTTGCCGATGGTTGAAAGAAAACCCCTCGGCCCCTCGTCCATATTATATATATATATATATATATATATATATATATATATATATATATATATATATATATATATATATATATATATATATATATATATATATATATCAGGGTTTTTTTTTTTCAAAATCGGCATAAAAGTGTGTATTTTAGCAATTTTTAGTAAAAATTGAATTTATGTAAAAGAAAATTTCGCTTTGAGACTCGAACTACATACGGTAAAACAGCCATGATAATAGAAAATTTTTGCGCTTTTCCGCCCAAAGTTCAAGTATCCGACACGCCAGCGCAGAGCCCCCTAAAACTTCGAAAAATCTGAAACAAAAACCTAGAGGTGGCCCCGTGTAGCGCAGTGAGCTTTACACAGATAGAGTTGTCTCATCAGCCAGATCCCACTCATTTTTTTTCAAATCCGGGTGTAAAACTTTTACAGCGGTTCGTACACAGAAACGCATAGATCAGATGCGATCCACTGTCAAATTTCCAAGTGCATAAAAATGAACGCAGGCATAAAAAAAATCATAATGTTTAAGAGCAGAAACTGAAACTTTTTGCTTGGGGTCAAAAATTAGACTCGATTTTTGTTAGGACAAACCACAGGCACTTCGCGAATTTTTGTAATTTTTACGCTCAAAATAGGCCGTTCATCAACATTTTAGGGAAATGGGACTGTGTAAACCAGTGTGTATTTTTATTTTATGTAACGAGGCGGCCGATGTGTAAATACACCTGATTTTACACAAAAAAACTGATATATATATATATATATATATATATATATATATATATATATATATATATATATATATATATATATATATATATATATATATATATATATATATATATATATATATATATCAGGGTTTTTTTTGTGTAAAATAGGGTGTATTTA